>PVLD010016224.1:35620-45808 GCA_004027595.1 Dinomys branickii | reverse complement strand
AAAACATTTAGAGAAGATCTAATGCCAACACTCCTCAAACTCTTCAATGAAATCGAAAAGGAAGCAACTCTCCCCAACACATTTCTGGAGGCAAGTATTATACTGATACCAAAACCAGAGAGAGACCCAACCAAGAAAGAGAGCTACAGGCCAATCTCGCTAATGAACATGAATGCAAAGATACTCAACAAAATATCGGCAAATAGATTACAGCGAATCATAAGGAAAATTATACACCACGACAAGGTAGGATTCATTCCAGGAATGCAGGGATGGTTCAATATTCGCAAATCAATTAATGTAATACACTATATTAGTACAGTCAAAGACAAAAACCATATGATCATCACAATAGATGCAGAGAAGGCTTTCAATAAAGTCCAACATACATTCATGTTAAAAACCTTAGAATAAATAGGAATAGATGGCCTATACCTCAATCTGATCAAAGCCATCTACAACAAACCAACAGCCAACATCATACTAAATGGACATCAACTAAAAACTTTCACTTTAAATTCAGGAGCAAGACAAGGATGTCCATTGTCACCACTCCTATTCAACATAGTTCTGGAAACACTAGCCAGAGCAATCAGACAAGAGAAAGAAATAAAAGGAATAAGGATAGGAAAGGAAGAAGTCAAACTATCACTATTTGCAGATGACATGATACTATGCATGGATGACCCCAAAAACTCCACAAGAAAACTCCTGGAATTAATTGACAAATTCAGCAGCATAGCTGGATACAAAGTCAATACCCCAAAATCAATAGCATTCCTATACACGAACAACAACAGACTGAGAGAGAAATAGAGGAAACAATACACTTTACAATAGCAACCAAGAAATTGAAATACTTAGGAATCAATCTAACAAAGAATGTGAAAGATTTATTCAGTGAAAACTACAGTACTCTGAAAAAGGAGATTGAAGAGGATTTCAATAAATGGAAAAACATACCCTGCTCATGGTAGGAAGAACTAACATTGTAAAAATGGCCATACTACCAAAACTGTTGTAGAGATTCAATGCAATTCCCATTAAACTAACGTTAGCATACCTCACAGATCTAGAGAAAATATGCCTCAAATTCATCTGAAACCAGAAGAGACCCAGAATAGCAAAAGCAATCCTGGGCAATACGAACAAGTCAGGTGGAATCACAATCCCTGACCTGAAAATATACTACAAAGGTACTGTAATAAAATCAACCTGGTACTGGCTAAAAAACAGACCTGAGGATCAATTGAACAGACTGGAAGATGCAACCATAACGAAAAACCCACTGAGCTACCTAACTTTTGACAAAGGGGTCAACCAAACCCACTGGAAAAAAGAAGGCCTGTTTAATACATGGTGCTGGAAAAACTGTCTTGCCTCTTGCCGAAAACTGAAAATAGACCCCAGTCTATCACCATGCACCAAACTCAGGTCAAAATGGATCATAGACCTCAACATTAAAATAGAAACTCTAAATCTATTGGAAGAGAAAGTAGGTAAAAATCTTGAGGACATAGGAGTAGGCAGAGAGTTCATGAACAAAAATGAAACTGCAAGGGAAACACTTCAAAGAATCAATAATTGGGACCTCATTCGACTGAAAAGTTTTTGTACATCTAAAGAAATCACCAGCAAAGTAAAAAGAAAACCCACAAATTGGGAAAAAATCCTAACTGGCTGTCCCTCAGACAAAGGTCTTCTATCTAGAACATACAAAGATTTAAAAAACATGTACCTGTCCAAATTCAAAGACCCAATCCAGAAATGGGCATCTGAGATGAATACACACTTCTCAGATAAAGAAATACAAATGGCAAATAAATATATAAGAAAATGTTCCACATCCTTAGTCATTCGAGAAATGCAAATAAAAACAACATTGAGATTTCATCTCACCCCAGTAAGACTGGCCAGTATGAAAAGGTCATCCAATAACAAATGCTGGCGAGGCTGTGGAGAAATAGGGACTCTATTACAGTGCTGTTGGGAATGCAGACTGGTGCAACCAATGTGGAGAGCCGTTTGGAGATTTCTCAGCAAACTAGGTCTAGAGGTTCCATTCAAATCAGCTATTCCTCTTCTGGGTATTTTCCCAGAAGATCTGAAAACATCATATCATTCTGATATATGTGCACCCATGTTTATAGCAGCGCAATTTGTAATAGCTAAAATGTGGAAGCAACCCAAGTGCCCATCCACAGAAGACTGGATTAAAAAATTGTGGCATTTTTATATTATGGAATATTATTCAGCTATAAAGAAAGACAGTTTTGGGGACTTTGTAGGCAAGTGGTCAAAACTGGAGTCCTTACTCATAAGTGAAATAAATCAGGGGTACATGTGCAGGCAACGTAGTGTATCACTGGTGTAAGAACCGGAGGGTGGGAATATAAACTAAGAGACATGAAGGAAATCTGTTCAAAAACAAAGAACAGATGGGACGAGGGAAAGGAGAAAAGAAAGAGGCAAAAATGTATGTATGTATATATGTATATACATATGTGCAGGAGGGCTAACATGGTTCTACTATTGTATTATATCACTTAATGCTTAGGAATAATTGATGACGGGTTATTTGATCAATCTTGTATGTCTGTATGTGTTATCCTGAACACACACTTCGACGATGTCAATATGCAAAGCAGCAACTATTGGTGGTTTTTTTTTTTTTTTTGTCTTTGGTTTTTTGTTTTTTGTGTTTTTCTGTTGTTGAAAGGATTAATTGTCTGACCAATTTTGCATGTCTGTATCTGGGTTCATAGATATACACTTTGAAGATATCAATAGGTAAAGCAACAACCACTGTTGAGTCCATGTCACTTTGTCTGTAGATCAGTTTTGATTGTACTATTTTTTATGCTAATTTGTTTCTGTGTGTTAATATGTTTTTCTGCTTTTATTTTTTAAAAAATTAAAATAAATAAATAAATAAAAAGAAGTGTTTTTCTCAGAAGTTAAGGTGAATTGAATTCTTCTGAGGCCTTTAGACTTTAGGCATTTTGTATCTTCCTCTGTTTGGGCATGCATTTATTTCTCTCTGTATCTTTGTCTTCTTACACTTTGAAAGTAATACCATGCAGAAAAAGTACTACTGTTCAGCACACAAGGTGGAAACTGGAGGATTTTTACTGACATGCTTTGATTGACTAAAATTTACTTTTGGGGGGTATGAGTTGGGAATTTTTAAAAAATCAGTCCTACTAAATTTTTTGTGGAACTGTGAAGTCACTGTGTTATAGTAAAATACATAACAAAGAAGGTATAGCGGTTAGAAATGACAAGGAATAATTAGTGAACATCACAAAGTAATGCTCTTGACAATCCACGCATTTGGGAAATATACACAGGGCAGATGATCACAACCTCGGTAGGTGCCTTTTGCTTTCACAAAGCAAAGAAGCACTACATTGGAAACCGGTGGGTCTTTCTCATTCTAGCTCTGTTAGACTTATAGTTAGTGACAATTTCTCACACATTCCATATCTGTTCTATCTGTTCTGTCTTAGCTATCTGCTTTTCATGATCTGAAGGCATTTGGTAGAATTCCTTTTGACAATAATTACTTTGTTTATATGTCAGAAGAGCTGTATATCCTCTGAACCAATTAAAAGATTTTGATTATTCATCTTTGGGTCAATACTGTTAAAATTGGATGTATAAAATTCTTTATGTATTAAATCGAATGACACATTAATATTTGTACAGTCTTCCAGGTAAAGTTTCTTTTACTAAAACTGAATTTTTAAGACAAGCAGTTGGCTATATTGCCTGTATGTGAATTATAAACCCAAGGAGACATACCAACATGGAATTATTATCTCAAAAATAGTATGCTTTATTTTGTGATGTTTTTTCTGAATTGAAAAGTTGACCAGAATGGAATAGCATTCTACTGTAGATTCAGGATAGTATGCATGAGATATCTTGGCTACTTATATTTCCTTACTGATGTCAACTTACATTTACTTTTCTGGCTTAGTTTAAGGGAAACCAAGATGCTGGTATTTAGAAGACTCAATAATACCGGGGTTTTTTTTTTTTGTTGTTGTTGTTTTTTTCCGGGACCGGGGATCGAACTCAGGGCCTTAGTGCTTAGCGGCAAGCACTTACCCCACTGATCTGTACCTCCAGCCCAATAATACAGGGTTTAAAAATAATATTTATTTCTCTAGCAGTGGTGCAGCTTTTCCCAAAAGGTATATTTTGGGGGATCCAGACTACTTCCATCTTGTTCCTCCACCACCCACAGTCTGAAAATGCTTTTCTATGAAGGAAAAAAAGTAACTATTTTAGGCTGGGCAGAGTATATACCCTCTGCTACAAGTAATAACTTAAGGTTTTGTGGAGAGAAAATAGCCATTGGGTCTATTTGATGAGTGAAACACAGCTACATTCCAATAAAAGTTCAATGATAGGATGGAGGAGGGACTTGGTCTGTGGCCTGCAGTTTGCCAACTACTGTACCAAGACAATGCTGTTATGCAGGGTTGAGGCGGAGTCACTGCCATGTCTGATTCCACTGGCAGGAAGGGGAAATGCATGGGATTGATACCCACTGCATAACTTTCACATATTGTGGTGACATGTATCGTGTCAGCTGACTTTCAAATAGGGAAGATTTGTTGACCATCACTAAATACATAAGAGAGCCTGGAAGTGAGAGCTGTTGAGTCAATAAGGTGTCTGGATGGAACTTCTTTCCTTTTTTTAATTTATGGTTTTGCTTCTGTATGGAGGAAGTTGAACACGGGTTTCAGTGATAACCAGGCAATTTATAGTTTATTGACAGTTTAGTGAGAAAATTATAGAAAATATGCTATGATGATGATTTCCTATGTAGATTTTATAAGAAAAGAAAGGAATAGAGAATGTGAAACCATTAATGTCATGTATATGTATATACACCTATATTTATTAAGATTTTACACATCATAAATGCTATCCCTCACCTCATCACTGTGATCTTTTAGATGCTGAATATGGTAGCTGTAAGTTGAAATTTTAAGAAACACTTTAGAAATCATAAAACTAGTAATTTCCAGTGGTCAGGTTATTTTTTTATTTTAGTCTGCCTGACTCACACATTCTTCAACAGAATCTACAATTCAGAGCCTGCAGAACTTGATAAATGTACCTTTGTATTTGATGTAAACTATATGCCATTGACACAGCTGAATGAAAACTGGCTTAATCAGGCTCTCCTGCTACCAGTTGTTCACTGGAGGGTCATGATGCGTACAAAAGTCATCAAATACTTTATATATATATATATCTCCTATGTCAAGGTTTTTCATCTGAAAGATAACCTAAGACAGAGGGTATAGAGATTACTAGAATATATGAATATATGTAGCTGCCTACATCTGCCTAATGTTCTGAATGAAGTTAAAATACTAAGACTATGTAATCATATATTAATGAAATGTACTATTAGTGTTTTCAACTGCTGTATCTGGACTAAAATGTAAATAATATTGAGTAACTGTTATTTCCAAGAATCTATGTACTGCAGTCACTTCCCATGCTGCCATTAATGCAAGATTCATTAATATGAATACGAGAAATAGCAATTAGAGATCTCAAAGAGCAACCTGTAAGGAACCAGTTATTTTACTGTAGCATTCACAATATTTTGGAATCTGCACAGTCTTTCATTCTTATTTTCTTTTTCAAGTCAGAACTCTGCTCCTTGAGTTATGCATGCACTGACTCACACTCTGCACCTTTTCATATATTATTTGTGTGGATGAGTAAAATTGAATTGCCTCTTGAGATAGTTACTGAGTTATTGAGGAATTTTGATACTAATGCAGTATAATATCTGAAATTATACGCTTTACTCTATCTTCTAAAGTTAGTTCTGTATTGGTATGATACTGTTAGTATGGTGAATTTTAAATTAGTTTCTGCT
Organism: Dinomys branickii; assembly: GCA_004027595.1. NCBI lineage: Eukaryota > Metazoa > Chordata > Mammalia > Rodentia > Dinomyidae > Dinomys > Dinomys branickii. Next base: position 39,894 of record PVLD010016224.1, on the reverse strand, counting down.
GTCTTGACTCTAATGATGACGTTCTCTCGAGAAATAACATACCCAATGTATGACAGTATTAAATAAAATAAACTTTTTTCAGAGAGAAGCAAATCTGGCTTTTATGTTTATTCAAATGAGACAATTTAACCAGTTCTGCATTAGCAGTTGTGTAACGCTGTACACTTATGAAACATCCTAAAATATCTGCTATGTTCCTCTGTGAGATGTGTGTACCATTCCATGAGAACAGCAGCCCCGGACTGAATTGTTTCTTTTTTTTTGTTTTTAATTTCTTCTACTTCTTTATCCCAACAAAACTAAAAGCAATAAAACCATGGAATATAGTAGGATTCTATAATAAATCAATGAAAACGGTGCTCTTTATCAATTAAGGTGAAGAATTTCAATTGTTAAACATAGTTGATGATATATTTCCACTTTTCTGTTTGAAAGACTGAGGTTTGACCATAACTACCTTTTTCTCACCTTTAGGGTGATGGTTTTGAAACCACCTCTGAGCGGACAATGTAGTGTCATTTGTATAACTTCTCTTCATTTCTCTCTTTTTTTGCTTTATTAAAATCCTCTCATATTTTTATCATGCTTCTAAGAACTGAAATTCTAAAGCATATGTAGGTGACATTTGAAGAGAATGTGGTCGTTGTGTGTTCAGTGAGGAGCGGAGCTCTGCCAGGCCCCCATCCCTCAGAGGTGTCAGGAAAGAGCCCTTAGAGGATGTGTGGCCTCCGGGAGAAAACTGATTAAGGAAGGGCTCATTTTCCGGCATATTTCCAAAGTAGACTTTGCAGTAGTCTAAAACATACATCCTTCTGCTTAAAGAAAAGTGCAGTGTAGACAGGTGACATGTTCTTCTTTCCAGTGAAATGCATTAATAATTCCCTGCTAGAAACAGTGGAACTGAAAGAACACACAGCAAAATTCAGACAGTATTTCAAACCAAGCAATGCAAAATGAGCAAAAGCAAACTCAAAGTTATTTCCATGTAATCAAAAAATTACTGAAAGTATAAATGCAAAATGTGGTTAAATAATTCTGGCATTTGAAGTCTAAAATGTATGCTTTCGAAGATGAGACAGATATGCATTACATATATAATTTGCTCTGTGTCCTCAAGTAGCACTAAAATATGACCTGCATTAAACAGGCAAAGGACATGTGAGTAAGCAGTAAAATGTGTTAAAACAAGGAAAGCAGAAAGAAAAACTCATAAAAGCCTATAGCTATGGTTACAGGAAACAAGACAGTAAAAAAAATCGTATCTACAGAGAAGCCAAGTGAGACAAAATGAACACAAGAAAATCTAGTTAAGTATATAAGAGGATAATAGAGATATAATGATAAAAATCAGAATGAGAAAAAAGCTAAACAAAGTATTAGAAAGGGTAGAAGAGAAGGGAAGATAATGATTTTATCCTCTTAACATAAGAAAGTTCAATGTTTGAAAGAAAATCATATAAAACAAACAACCACTAAAATTTTTAAATATATAAAAAGAATCATTCACTAAATGAAAACACTCCTTTTCAGGCCAGAACAATTTTCTAGCAAGGAGAAGGAGACAAGAACTTTCAACTGAAATCAAAACTTTGCAGTCAACCTGCAGATGGAACGTGTTAGAAGTGATGCTCAAGGACATTATGCCATGAAGGCTGGAAGGGCAAAATGTATCCCTAATAACACAAAAATAAACCATCTGCTAGAAGGAAATAGCCCAAGGACTCCAACGTCTAGACAGTAAAGGCAAATGAGCTAAGAATTTTATAAGTAGGCCTTTGTCGTTTGTAAACACAGCGTGAGGAAACTGTACTACCGAAGGCTCCCAAATGTACAACCTGGTGCGCACTGAAAGGAGAGCAGGCTGACAACAGAAACCCTGAGGGCAACGCACCAATAAAGTGAAAAGGAGGAAACTTGAAAATGATTTCTAAAAATTTGAAATAAAATGTGGTTGTAAAATATAGAATGAACCAGATAGTTCAAAAACATAGAAGTTTTGATATTTAGGCTTCAAAACTTGAAGTCATTTAAACGTTTAATGCTAAACAATGGCCAGTAAAGTAGTCTGACATTTAAATGTTAACAACAAAAATAAGCTATTAAACAAAAATTTAAACACTGGAAATAATTTAACACATAAGAGTACAAATGGATAAGTATTTTCAGAAAAGAGAGTTTGAGATTAAATGTCTTATCATTGATCTTGGAATAAGTTAAATTAATATTGAAATATTTCTAGATAATTAATAAAGGTAAATATAATTAGTAATATGAGCATAATTTTGCCTTCTAATTTGCTTTAGAATTTATAGCTAAGGCAATCTTTTAAAAAAGAAAAAGATAAAGATCAGAAATATATTAAAATACATTTTAAGTAAAATAAAGTAATAAAAATTGAAGTATTAGGTTTTCTAATTATAAAAATGTTAGATTTCCATTTTACGTTAAAAATCAAAACCTCAGATGTTGCCATAGCAATATATATTAAATAAAATGAAAACGGAGCATAATAAAAAGTTCAATATATATGACACAAGTTATAGCAAAAGATCAAATATTTAAATGTCATTAAGAAAATGCAAACCAATACATGACAAAGCAGTGAGACTGTATTTCATAAGAGGAGCAATTAATGCAAAACTTAATAATGGGATTTAAAATGAGGTAAAGCAATGGGTGGACATTTCATTGTCAGACTGGAATACTGTGACATGGTCCACCAATGAAGATTTTTATTTACTTACTGGCATTCAGCTTTGTCCTTTATTATGAAATAATCTCCGACTTGTAGGAGTTACAGGAGAACATGTAGATTTCTCTCTTACACATACATTATTGGCAAAGATTACGTTTTGTGCCTCCTCGCACAACATTAATAAGATTTGCTTCCAAGTGTGAAAATTTATTTCCGAGCCCTTTCCGAGGTGGATGTAAATATGTAGCTGCTCAAAGCACTCTTTCAGTCAGTGCCGTCCCACGGGGTTTCCTCATTAGTAGGCCGAATGAGACAGTTGACGCCCATTCATTCCACACTGATGTAAAAGTCACACTTCCAGGCTTTCAAAAGGTGTACTTTCACAGAGAAGAAATGATCACACATTATATTCACCAGATAACATATAATTTTCACACAGAAATGTCAAAACTCAAGAAGAAACTGACAGAAATCAAATATAATGGGAGGGCTTAGGTACTGCATGGCAAAGGACCAAGCAGACCGGAAATCCATAAAGTCAAATTCTACTCTATTTTAGAGACAAATTGTACTTTAACGGTAAATTTGAATGAGCATACGTGAAATCAAATTTTGCGTCCCCCAAATTAAGTAGAATTGGAAATATACCATTTAATACTAAAAGCTGAAGAAAGTAACCTCCTTGCATAATAGTGTAGAACGTGAAAATTGCTAGAATCGCTTCCAAAAGTTAATGCATTAAAGCAGCTGACTCTATGAACTTGAGAAGGACCATTCTCCACAGATCCTCTCGGGTGAAAATGGAAACGTCAGACTTCACAAGCCTTGGGACATTCTGAACCGCAAAGAGGAAAGTAGACTGGCTAGGCCCTTGAAGCAGTTGCAATTTCTGTGTGACTTTTTAGTGCTTCCCATTGCACCAAGATAAGATGTTCCAGAAATGCCACCAAAAAGAGGCACAGATGGAAAAGAAACCCGAGGAAAAGCCTGATTCTCGTAACCAAAGGATGGGGAAAATCGGAGCCTAGCAACACAAATCTTCACCGCCAACGCCTATTCTGCAGCCTAAAACAACTGGTCTCCTTCTGCTGGCCGCAGTTTCCACTCCGAGGTGGAAGTGCAGGTGACTTTCTACCAGTGCTTAACTCTTCTGTCTTTCTTCCGCTTACCGCAGTACGCTTTGCTTTTCAATCATTTGGTTGCTAATAGGGACGGACAGTGGCCGTCTTCCATGTCTTATGGAGCAGAACCATGCAGCGCCCCAACCACTTGCCCCAGTGTGTCTTTAGCTCAAGGAGAAAGTGGATGTGTTATCTTTCACCCGTGGAATACAGCAGTCGTTGCCTACAGAGCATGTTGTGTTGTGATCCACCTGCCGGGGCACGTGGTGCTGAAGGAGTCCAAATGTAAAAGCGATTCAGTAGAGGAAGAAAAATCTTTTTGATAATGGTCCTAGAGCAACAACTAGACATACCCAGGGCAGTGGGGGGGGAGAGAGAGAGAGAGAGAGAGGGAGAGAGAGGGAGAGAGAGAGAGAGAGAGAGAGAGAGAGAGAGAGAGAGAGAGAGAGAGAGAGAGA
>PVLD010016224.1:0-35520 GCA_004027595.1 Dinomys branickii | reverse complement strand
ATACCCTTCTGTATTTATGACTGAAAAGTTATTCGTTTGTAATGTTATGGGGGATTTTGAAGGGTGCAAAACTGGGTCTTTACAAGAAGTCCTTTCATCTTAGTATTCCAATGACACAACTTTTGATTTATTGATTAACTCTTATTACATTCATGTCTATTGAATGATTTTTTCTTTATATATCTTTATTCATTCTAAGTAATGGGATTTGCTTCATTATTATCTGTCTAGTTTAAAATTTTTAATATCCTTGATTTTAAATAATGTTTAAAAGTAACTAGTTTGTATTAAAATAATAACTGTATGTATATTCACAAGTCAAATCATCCTTAAATTTTAAAATTTAAAGCAGACCTAAGTTGTCCAGCTCCTTCCTAAAGGCCTAGAGATCAGTCAGCAATGTAAAGGCTGTCAGCTACTTTTGTACTTTCTTTACCAGGTACCGTAGCATTTCTAACAGTATCTTTTAATGTGTATTGAGATATATAGATTGGTTTTCTATTTTAGTAGATAACACTGAGTATTCTTGGTCCTTTCACTTCAAATACATAAATTTTTAACCCTTGGTCAATGACAAAAATTTTATTTAATTTTTGCTTATTTGATATTTCAATTTAGTTTTCCAAATAAGTAAAACAAAATTATGTATTCGAAATGCACATTTCTGATTTTCATTCTTTTGAACTTTCAAATGTTGTTAGTGTTTAAGGTAACTATTTTGTTATTGTTTAAGGTAATTATTATTTTTTCCAATGCAACATTATATTTTCTCATACTAACAGTTGTCTGTTTTTCATGTCTTGCTTTTTACTTTTTTGTGGTGCTAATTCTTCTTCAAATCTTGTAGTGGTAAGCATAATTCTTTCAATACATCTAAATGTGCAAGACTATTTGTTTTTGTTCCTCTGGTGAGATAAGTTGAATTTTCGTCTTCTTATATCAACTTTTCTTGTTCTGCTAGTTGTGCTGTGAAACTGATATCCTGAAATTTCCCTTATTCACCATTCAGGCAATTCAGAAAATGGCCTTTTTGTACTTCCATGTTGTGCTTGTCTGAACCATTTGCATTTATTTATTTATTTTTGGACCACTAACTTTCCTACAAGATCTCCATAAATTTCTTGAGAAAATACTGTGAGAAGTCATTTTTTAAGAGTTTAAAAACTCATTGAAGGATAGATATGCTTTTATAAGATGCACAGAAAATTGTTTTTATATATGTTGGTTTGTGATAACTACTAGATACACCAGTACAGGTATTGAATGCACAGTGAGGTATTCACGTTTAGAGATCAGAGGGCATATTTCAGCTGTTTATAAAATAAGAGTGATATCTATGCATTTATAGAAACTACAGCCTTGTGACTGGACATGTAGAAAAGTGAGAAAGGAAAATGCTAACAAATCTTCGGCATGAAGTGGGACAAGTTAACACTCAGGGGTGAAAAAGATAAAGAGGAATAAACGAGAAAGATGGCGCAGAACGAACCAGCACCGTACCAGAAAAGCGGGGAGGTTACTACACAATGAAAGCGAAGTTGAAGAGGAGGCAATTGCTGGTAAACCATTGCTTTTAGGAATCCACTTACTTTTTCCAGGCCTGTGGGAAGTTATATTCACCCTTGAAAACTGAGTTTCAAAGAAAAAATTTAGAAGATGAAAAACATAGGTAGTCAAATGAAACATCAATATTTTGATGGACTAGGAAAAGCTCAAAATGATAAGCATAGAATAAAGACCGAAGCCAAGGCTTACTGGATTTAGCTCCTACTGTAGACATGGTTGTGAAAATAGTGCAAAACTAGATGAAAGGTACTAGTGCAGAGCTGTAAACCACACAGTGACTTACTCTTTAAAAACAAAAGTCTCTAAATTCTTTAAAAAGACCCCAGAAATAGTTGATTAATTGCTCACTGTAGTATAGAAAATTTATCAGGCAAGAAATAGTCTAACTTTTGGGGATTTACTGGATTCTTTTTGAAACTGAATCTCTTAGAGTGTATAAATACAAATGTTAGAAAGAAGAAGATTGAAATTCGGGGAGTTAAAAAAAATTAACTAAAGCTTACACTCCAAAATACTAAAACACAGAGAAGTCAATGATAGTAAATCAATGAATATTTCAGAGATCTAATTTTTCCATTACAATCTGTTTGCACTATATTTCATTATAAAATTTATTTTACATAAATATATAACTTTGAAAAGCATATGACTATAACAAAATCAAGTTAAAATACGAACAACATAATACTAAAATTAAATTTGATACAGCATTCCAATGATATTTTAAGATTGAAAAGTACTCTAGGATTGCTGAGAAGGTGCTTAGCATGCTAAGGGTCAGTTCAGGGAAAGTTTGAAATTGAGGGAAAGGAACCCATCTAACTAAAAGTATTACCTAAAAGTCCAATTTTAATAAAGTTTTGATATAAAGCAGAAATGGATTATTAGTAACATAGAGGGAAAATATGACACAATTTAAAAATGAAGCCCAGTTTTAGACTCTGGTTGTTACACGTTTGTACTTCCTCATGAAAGTGTCAAGTATGCGAAATAAGAAATAGAAGTTAGAGAAGCTGACAGTGAATAGACACCAAAGATTGAAGCACTAATCCAAAAATTCTAAGCGATAAAACAGAAGTAAAAATTGGAAAATAGTATCTTCATGTACAAAACTTCACTTTAAAAGATGAGCAATCTATAGTTCCCATACGTGCATACATATCACACACACATATTTGCCTAAATATATAGATAGAAGCTGCATATTATCTACCTACTAACTTTTCAATTTTGTTGTGTATTTATGCATAGAACATATAGCTACATACCTGTGTGCATACATATGAACATATAATATACATAATGAGGACATGTGCATAATGTGCTACAATGGAATACACATTTTATATGTAGCACAAATGCATGTATAAAATGTTTTATGAGCTTATAGACATATACACCTATGCATATGATACAAACATATATATTCACATATAGACATATATCCCTATACATAAAAGTGTGTGTTAATACAAGAAGAGAAAAATGAATCTTATTCATTTATTTAATTATTTATTTATTTACTCTTAATTTTTTTAGGCAAGGTCTTGCTATGTAGTTCAGCCAGGTCTTCGACTTCCTTTATAGCACACACTGGCCTCAAACTGATGGCAATTCTCTTGCCTTAGCCTCTTATGCCTGGCATGTTTTTCAAGATATAAAGACTATACATTAGTTTTTCAAGTAAAAATGAACATTTCCAAAATCTTGCTATGAAATAATCCATAAGGGAAAATTCAACAAATGTCCTGTAACCAATATTTTAATTATAGATTTGATGCTCTGATGATCATCTTACAACAAACAGGCACATATTTTAAATTATAACTACAAAATTAACTAAACATTGGTTCATTTAAGGAAGAAAGTGGCTTCCTTCTTTTACGAGAATATTTCTCTAAGATATCAACATGAAATAGGCAACATTTTATCAACTATTTTGAAGGAACTGAACAGATTCAGTGTTGAATTGGCCTCAAAAAATAACAATAGTCTTTGCTTCTGGTCTTATGAACGTGTTCACACTTCCTTTCACATTTCTGCACCATCTATTTCTAGGACATATTGTCATTCTGACCAAGCTGCTCTGTTATGTTTCAAAGTTTTCACATTCTATGAAACAATATCAATGTTCAGTATGTGAGTTCTGACATTCACTTCGGGCTTCCCATCCAATATTTGACAATTTTCACTCCTTCTAGTCCTGAATCTGAAGCCCTTACTTAGTGAAAAGTTCTGCAATGTTCTAGTCTGCATTAAAATCGTGCCTTCCAAATTGCCTACACCACTTAATTCATCACTGTGCTTTATCAACATACATACTTGAATTTCTGCAATAAATTATGAAGCATTAAAAGCCTTTATGTGAGAACTTCATATCAATCATAACTTGAAGCTCATGTGTGCATCTATACCAACGCCAAGCCATAGTATTAACAGAAGCATGAGTTTTGCTCAATTTTAAAAATGCAGCATATTGAGCATAAATAGACCTCCCTGTGAGATATGTAGTAAAATAAAAGTTTCTCAACTTTTCTTTTCTTTTCTTTTACTATTCTATTTCATTTTATTTATATTTGGTACCATGAATCAAACTCAGGACCTTGCACTTGCCAGGCAGGTGCTTGTGCCACAGAGCTATATCTTGGCTCTCAATATTTTAATAAGTCCCTCATTCTACATGATTATACTTGCACCTCATTTTTATCAGGAATGTGAATTCTTCTTTAGTTATTTTTCTGGAGATTAAGTTAAAAAGTTGAATTAACAATTTATAAAAGTGATTATTCAATAATAAATATTTCACTATATAAAACAATAATTCTTGGAGTCCTTCTTGATAAATGTTTATTCATTTTTTACCAAATGTATATCCAGTTTGTATCTACACACAAGTAAAACAGAATTATTTATCCCAAATTGCTTTTTTTGATTTATAGTGATTTGGTCATATGAGTGATAATTTAAGGTTATATTTATTTTTTATATGATGTTATGTTTTAGTTTTTTCTATCATTAATAATTTCTTTGTATTTTTATTTTTCATTGCTCTAATTCTTCTCACATAAGTATAATACTTTGAACACAAGCATATCTGATAATTTTTTTTTGGTGAGAAGGGTTGTATTTTAGTTGTCCTATTTTCATTTTTTATCACTAATCTACAATGAGCTTAAAATTTGTAGGTACTACTGAATTGGTACTTTTTCTTATTACTAAAATTATCAGAAGTACATGAAATCATCTCAGTAAAGTATAGGAATCCTGCATGAAAAACATCAGCCAGTAGGTATTGAGCCCTAAGTATCTGAATCATGAGAACATAGAAAACTATCTTCAAAGCCTTCTAGTCCACCACTTCTACAAAATGATGAGGAACAAGGAAAGAAATTAATTTTCCATATTCACTCAAGCATTGTCTTAGTGGTTAAAAATAGCTGGCTTTTGTTTAATATAACTTTAATATAAGTTTCCTAAGTGGTTAGGTCAAAACTTTTGTCCTGTCTCTTAGGTCTTAAAAACTGTGTATACTGTTGCTGGATCAGGAGTTCACAATAGAACATTGGGGTCAAAATAGTTATGTAAAACCATGCACAGTGATTACTTTGTATCGTAGTTTTAGAATAACAACCTTAGCTATCATAACACAAACTTACATAATGTGCCTATTTTCTCTAGTTAGGTTCAGGTGATCATTACATGTTCTAACTAATGCCCATTTCGTATTTGTGAGTATGATATCATATGTCACAACAAGTTTCCTTAAGTACGTAACTTATAATAGACAGTTGTAGCTATTGACATAAGCTTCTTTGCAGTTTGAATCTTATTATGTTTGAAAAGACTTAAAAATCCCTCCTATTTAACCATTTACCATATACCTAAGGAGAATGGAGTTCAGTTTGTAAACAGAGCAGCATTAAGAAAAGGCCAAGGACTTTGTATCAGGTTAGTAGGAAAAATGGCTTGAAAGCATCCCAGGAAAATAGCCAGACTCTCCTATCATGGATTTAGGGTGTAAAAGGGCAAACTCCTACTGAAGACTTTGCATTCAGAAGAGAGCTCCAGAGAGTTCTGCTTTTCCAGGGTCTCCTACTAAGTGTTTTCCTGCGATCAGCCCACCAGAAACTCAGACACCACAGCAGTCACGGTCCAACGGACGCGGCTGCTGCTAGAGTCAGGAGGAGGCATTGGTGCCGTGGACATGGGCTGGCTGCGCAGGTATACAGAGTGCAAGCGCTGTGGAATTTTAGACGTTTCCATTCAGATTTCAAAGGAGGTGTGAGGAGCCAGGAAGTGTGCTCAGGCCAGGCGATGAAGCTGGAAGAGCGAAGACGCCGGGGCAGCGTAGACGCCTGGAAGGCGGAGGTGCCAGAAATGTGGTCCGTCTGCTGGAGAAAGCTGAAAGCGGTGAGTGGGGCCAGCGCGAGGGAGATGCAATGGGCGCTACAGAGCTCAAGGCGGCGGGGCTGGGGCTGTTCGGCTGCCTTAGACCCCGCGACTCATCACCATCTATCCCAGCTGCTGGATATAGAAATATAGTGTGTAATGTTTGTCTTGCCGGGCTTCAGTTTTCTTTGCCCTGATCCCTATCTGTCCCCTTATTCCTCTCTTTTGAGAAAAGAATGTTTACCAGGTCATTGTACTTTAGAAGTATTTAACTTTCCTTTTGATTTTCATAGGAACTCAAAGCTAAAAGTTAGTCTTGCATCTCAGAGGAGACTTTGGGCACGAACTTCTAAACAATACTGGCACTGTTAATATTTTGGCAACACTTATGCAAGATAGACTAAATGCATTGTGCGTAATGGACATAAGTCTTCTGGGAGCTAAAGGATTAATGCATTTCGTACAGTAAGATGGAGATGAGATTTGGGGACAAAAGGAAAGAGTATTAGACTTTTACCTAAATATCTCCCAAAGTCTCATGTGCTGAAGAGGAAGGTCACCAGGGGTGTGCTCTCACACCTATATTCTAGCCGGGCTGCCTGACACAGCTTGAGCACCTCTCCTCCGTCGTGCCCATCTATGTGCCATTTTTATTAAGATGCTGACTAACCATGGACTGAATGCTCTAAAAACTTTGGGCCAAAACAACCTCACCAGCGGAGGAGTGCGCTTTGGCTGCTGTGTCCCAGGGATGGCACGATGATGGATCTTGTTTTCAGCCGTGTTAGAAGTCTTTCCCTGTGCGTGGTTAAACAGTTGCTCCAAAAGAATAATAATTCTTAAGAAATAAAGTGAACACTTTTTAAATGATTCTTGCTTTTACATCTGGAATGGTTAACTAGCTCTTCATATTCTATTCTTTCTCACTTGCACTCTTAAAGTTTTATTTATACTATGAAATAAATTCTATATTTTGTCTTTTAGTTTTTAATTATAATTAAAATATTTTAAACTATTCATTATCAGTATATACAAATATAGTTCATGGATTACTATAGATTAAGAATTAGTTAACAGTGTTTATAAACAAAAATGTTTTTTCAAGCTAGAGTATAGTATAATAAATCCTGGGGAAATTTTATTACAAAATTTTATAATTGCAATTGTCAATGCAATTGAATAATGCATACTCCTCTATTCATATAAAGGAATACATCTATAATAGGATTGCTGGGGCTGGGGATATAGCTCAGTGGAATAAGCACCTGCCTGGCAAGTGCAAGGTCCCGAGTTCGATCCCTGGTACCGCAAAAAAAAAAAAAAAAAAAAAAAAAAGGATTGCCGTGTCAATAGTTACATACCTTTCACGATTTAATAGCAAAAACTACCCTCTAGGAAGTTCATACCACTTTGTGTTACCAGCTAATTGTACTTAACATACCCATTGCCTCAGATTTCACTGGAGTGTGAATATTTCAGTTGACATTATAGTTTAATGAATCAGAGGGTTAGTACTGTGCTTGAAAAACCAGAGGCTTCCTACCTCATTATTCTGTACACTTGTGGACTATTTCTGCTTCAATAAAATGTATTCTCACAGGGAGGTGCTGTTTCTCTTTTTCTGCAATAAATTATCACTCTAGTATCTCTAGCTATTCACTGCTATGAGAAGGGAACTATAACAGTTGAAGACTCTGAGTGTTACAAAGCTTTGGTTAAAGCTTGGATTGCGGCACACTCATCCGCTTTACATTTGCTTAAAAATACTTTGGCTTCATCAGAGTGGATCACCTACATAAACCTTACTGAATTCTACTTGTCATTCCCGCTGTTCTTCCCCAACAGCTTCTTCTATCAGGAATATTGGAAAACACCTAGAAGCCTGAAGCTTTCCCAAGGCTGTTTTATACTCGAATGCAAGGCAATGATTGATAAGAGATGCTGTCTTTCTCACAAACTCTACAAAATAAAGATTAGTTTCTCCATCGAAATAAACTTAATTTTCAGCAAGGGAGTGCTGAGACAAGCTACAATAACTTCACAGTTTATTTTTTTCAGATTTTTATCTGAGTTTCTGAATTATGCAGTTGTTGGAATGTTGGTGTGTTAAACCACATATGCCCATGGTTTTTGTAAATTGTAAAAGTGTTATAAGCTGTCAAGCACAAAATGAAACAAAACTACCATTCAATTGACTACTGCTGCTATAAGTCATACTGTTCATATACCAAAATTAAAAAACAAAGCTTTATATACCCCACTGTTTTGGAGTGAAATACTATGAGCATGGGTCTTAAAAAACACATTTAAAATTTTGTTACCATATTTTCATTGATTAAGTTAAAATCTAAGTAATGAATCCTAAATTAGGTATTGGTATCCTTCAGGCTACTAGTTTTTCTAGCAGAAATTTCAATCGATCCTGTGTCTGCCTTATAGTACATGAGAACAGAGTGCAATCCATTATCAGGGAAAGGAAAGCCATTAGACTCCTCATGCATTCAATTAGGCTATTACTTTATCTATCTTAATTGATACTGCTAATAGTACCATATATAATTGCTCTATGTAGGCAGAAAACGTGCTTGTTAATGAGTCTTAGCTAATTCAAAGAATGACATTTAAGCACTATCAGTAGAACTGTAGTTAGGTCCAAAATCAATACATGCCCTACCTTTCCAGTCATCCAGCAGGTGGTGGGAAACAGTAATTCAAATTTTAAACTGGTTATTGATTACTGAAAAAGAATTTGCATCTGTTTCAGGGCAAGAAGGTCTATGTTTTTATTTTTTCTATTTATTTTTCTTTTTAGGATTATCCAGGGATATAAATTTAATATCTGCATCAATGACCAAATCTTTCTGAAGATGGAATCACTATATTTCATAAATTTTAACCTTAATTATGTTATAAGGACCATGCTCTATTAAAATCTCAGCTCTTAAAACATGGCAACAAATCAGAATAAACAAAAATGTTAGTACATTCCAGCCTATTTGAACTAAAATTAAAAACACCTTGCATAGTTAGAAACTAGATAGAAAAATGCAGGGCCTAGAAACTATGTTAAAATTATTTCAGCATTCTAGAATAATTTGTATTTCCTTAATACAATTTTTAGTTGTTTAACTCAGCAGTGAGATGTTTTAACTCAGACCTATGAAACAGTTTCTCATAGAGAAATTTCCTTCATTAAGTATTCCAAATTTTTTCAGTGGCATGAGATACAGAAGGCAGTTATGAAACTGACTGTTCTGAAGCCAGTCTTGAAGTATGTGAGTCTGGTGAGGTGAGTGCCCTGACTTTCTGCAGTAGGTGGCTGTGCTGGGCTGAGGAGCACTGCTAGCCAAAGAGCGAAGAGTCATTTTGTTTCCCTTTGAGAAGTATGCTCGCCTACTCCATAGAATCGCGTGCTAAGATGTTTTTTAAATGGTGTTTCATTAAGTCAGAGCACTGTTGTAGTGGAAAAGAAATTAAGCTATAAAAAAATTTCGGTCTGAGAAAGATCATTTCAGTTGTCCAAGGCCTTATCTCGCAGCTATTCCCAACATATAATTAGATTCAGAATTCCTTAGAATGTATTTTAATTTTTGGTGGGGTGCTTAGATCACTGAACCATGAACTTAATTTAGAAAAATTTGCATAAGATTGTGCTTTTTCAATCAATTTATGCAACATCTCTGCCATATTTTCAATCTGAAGAGACCATATTTAGAGTTACTTTGCAAATGCTCTTTAAAAAATATATTTCATTTCTGACACTAAGATGCCCTTGCCCCAGACCTTTATAAATTTATTGGGTATTTTTGCTAGTTCTTCCCGGTGAAAATCATGAACAGCCTACAGCAGTCTTACGGACTTTCTCTTTCTGAACAGTTATTTTGCTGCTAGACTGGAAAATGAGTGAAGACCAAATTGAAAAAAGAAGAGGGCTCCTCTCTATTTTCCAGCTCAGTAAGGTCACTAAATGTTACATAAATTCTCAATGGTACAGCGTGTAACACTGAAGAGTGCCTCGGACTTGAACATTAGATAAGTCTGTCTCTTCTTATAGAGAAAAAGATTTGAAAACCAAGAGGATATTTAAAAACTGTAGTGCAAAACCATAATTATGTAATTATCTCACAGCTATGTTTTGTCTTGCTCAGAACAGATTGGTAATTGAATAATGCATACTCATTATGAAAAAATTTCAGTTTTTCCTCATGTAATCATTTCTATTTCTGTCTCTGATTCTTGGTTTTTCAATGTAGTTTTGACTGAAATTTAGTTGTTTATCTTTTGGGGAGGGAATGGAATATCTATGTCACTTATAAGATATATTAGAGAGCAGAGGTTTAAATTATCCTTTATTAAATTATAGGATTATTATAGACTGTTGTCGTCATTCATGAACTCCAATGTATATACTGAAATCAACTGCTGAAGTATTTACCAGACGTGTACTTTCAGTGAAGTTGGGCTACACAAAGCCAGGACAGTTATGAAAAGTACTATTGTCCCAATCTAAATCCCAGAAATACCAGGAAAAATATGAGTTTGGGTAGACTGGCAAGCATAACATTAGAGAAAAAAAATCATGACATCATAACATATTGCTTTTAAAACTTCCTTTATCCACTTAAGAGCACCCTTCTCTGTGGTAACAGCATGGTTGCCCCCTAAATTTTAGGTGGACTATTTGAGCATGATTTACAGTAATTTTTCTTACATATACAACTTTCTCATTTCAGTCCATACATGTACAACATAAAATTCATGAACGTGCCAGGGATATAACTCAGTGGCACAACGCCTGCCTGGCAAATGCAAAATCGTGAGTTTGATTCCTGGTACCAAAAAAAATAATAATAATAATCCATGAAGATATGAGATATAAAATATAAATATAAAATTTAAATACTAATTGAAATAATGTATCACTACTTTTAAAGTAAGATGTATTAATACAAGTATATTTGCAAAATACAGGTAACTTTCAGCTTGGTGAAAATTTTAGGTGCAATATGAAAAGCACAATGAATAATTCATTAAAATTAAGAAATTCAGTTTTGCCAAACACATTGTTTAGCATAATAAAATAGAACCATGAATAGGAAAAAATTTAAAGCATATCTGATAAAAGACACATCCAAAATGTGCAAAGACTGTAAGCAAACAAAGTTTCAAAAACTGGACAAAATATCAGCACAGCTAGTTTATACAAATGGCAAATAATCATATGAAAAATGTTCACAGTGTTATTAGATTGAAAATTGAAATAGCAACTGGATCCTTCCATATCTACTAGAAAAGTCAAAATCTAAAATAATCACCAGTCCATGTTCTTGCGAGGGTGTGTGATGGAAACTCTTTGTTTGCCCACGGAAATGCGCATAGTGCAAGAGTGCTGAGTGGCAGTCCGGGCACCCCTTACAAAACTGCAGGTTCCTGTCATCTGATCCAGCAATTGCTCTCCTTGACGTTTATCTAAAGCATTTGGAAACTTATACCCAAACAAAATCACACGCACACATTCACAGCAACTGTATTGTTAATTGTTAAATATGAAGAGTAGCCAAGACAACCCTGAATTGTTTCATGGATAAATAAACTAGTATAATCACATAGTGAAATATCACACAGTGGTAAAAGTCAAAAGGAAATGAGCTATCAAACACGAAAAACATGGAATAACCTTAACTGCATGTTAGGTGACAGAAACCAATCTGCAGAGGCTGTGTCCTGTGTAATTCCAACTACAGAAATTCCTCATTTAAAGACTTTGTTCTATTCCAGGTAAATAAATGCATTCGTTGCTACAGAAGGAATTGTTTATTGTATGTACATTAAAACATTAAGAACACGAAGTGGTCAAAGGAAATTCCATCTTATTAACTTTGCTTTCATGCACATAACTCTTATAGTTAGCACTATAATGTATAGCAGAACATAAAACTATAGTACTGTTATTTACAATGTAATCAGCAAAACTTGCAGCACATACTGTATAAACAAGGTGTGTCATGAGAAAAAAGACACTAGGCTCTATAAACAAGATGTACAGAATATACAAAAAAGAAAAAGATGAGTCCTAACTCTTTTGAATCTTAATTTCAATATTTACAAGATGTACAATTTTGTATTAAATTTCATGTTGTGAAAAAGGCAATACATTTTTGTGAAGATTACCCTAAAATAAATTTACAATATTTGACTCTATGTCTAGTTCATGGCAAGTGCCTAATGGAGTGAGATCTATTCTTCTAAATAAGGTTCACAACTAATGGATGAACTTGTAATGTGAAAAAATTAAGTGCTTCTGTCTTGGGGATTCATTAGATTTCAGGGGAAAAAAATACTTTCCAAAAATCATCTTTATCCTGTGCTGTTTTTCAGTTGCAAACAAAGGAATCTCTTAAACCAAAGAGGAAAATCCTTGCCAGGCAGAACTAATCCTGCCTTTGATAGGAGGCAAGGGAGAATCAGTGTGCTCTTAGCTGCCTGTAGCGTGACAAGTTCCTTTACACGTACCTTTTCTGGATCTCATTCTGTCTTTTTTTTCCTAATTGAAGGTTGTGTAACCATACCTTTTATTTTTAGGGGCTTGAGCTATTCTCTGAAGCAGGAGACTAATTGACGGTCCTTGTCTGGACTCCAAGTCCCTAAACACCAAATGTGAAACTGGAAATGTAAGAAAATCTTACTATCTCAAAAACCACCCAAATAATCTGACCTGGTCCAAATATCTCCCTCTTTTTATTTAACAGTGTTACCCCCCAAAAAGAGATTTCTGTACTGTAAGCAGTTTTTATAATTTCCTAAGTAGGAAATACATACTACAATTTGATTTCAGGCTTTTTTACACTGACTTCTATAGCATCCTCAGATCAAAGCTTAAATATCATGACAGCTTTGCAACAATCTTGAGGGTGAATGATATGCACACATAAATTTATATATGCAAATCTTTCTACTTTTCCCTTTTGAATTTCCCTGTAAAAGGAGAACACAAAGGAAAATGAGAGTATAAGATAAGATCATTTCTCCATGGATTATAAATGTACCTGGGGAGAGAAATATTTACCTTTAGCAAGTTAAAAAGAAAAAAGTTTTCCATGGTGAAGTAAAGTTGTGAAATTATAACATCTGGTTGAATATTGAAAGAATTATATCACTCTTTTTTTCTAAAGAAAAACTTATTGATATTTCCTTCTTGTTTGGACTAATGTTGTGGCCCCTCAAAAATGATATGTTGAAACCCTACCCACTCCAGTTCAGTGGAGTGGACTTTGGAAATAAATACCAAATATCTTTGGGTAGGTAAATGGTAAAGGTGATGAGAATGTAGAAACACAGGAAATGGAATTAGTATTCTTTTTTATTTTAAAGAGAAAAATAAACAATAACAGAACAACAACAATGAAGACAAAAACAATACAAAAATAATAAAAATAAACTGGGCATATAATTCCAGCACTCAGGAAGCTGAGGCAGGAGGATTGTTGTGAGTTTGAGGCCAGCCCAGGCTACAAAGTGAACTCAAGGCCAACCTGAACTGCATAGCAAGATCCTATCTCAAAAGGACAAAAAAAAAAAAAAAAAAAAAAAAAAAAAAAAAAAAAAAAAAAAAAAAAAAAAAAAAAAAAGAAAAGAAAGAAAGAAAAAAGAAAGAAGAAAGATGATGCAGGATTTTGAAACAAGATGATAGGAATTAACAATGGTTGTTATTAGTGTTCTTAAAGAGCATAAATGAGTTCTCTTTTTCCCTCCCTCCTTTCCGCTCTCTCTTCCTCTCTTGCTTCTGCCACCCGAGTACGCAGTGATGTAGTGGATATCTACAGGCCGAAACAAACGATCTCAAAACAAAAATCTGCTCTGGTAGTAACTTGCCAACCTCCAGGACAGTGAGGAATGAATTCCCCTCGTTTAAGCCCCCAACTGGTCATACTTGTCACAGCAGCTCAGCTACACTGTTGCACATTGCCAGGAACTGACATATTTTTAAATTATGTAAATGTGTATTGACATTTACATAAAATAGATTCTCTCTGATGCTTATCACTCATCCTCTGGCAATACACTGCATTTTTATAAATTCAGTTTAACAAGTTTCTCTTGCATTATTAAAAACCATCTTAAAATTTTGTTTCATTTTTCCCTGCACATCTGTTCATTAGAATAATGGCTAGCTATTTAACTGCTAAATAAGTGATCTTTAAATCAATGAAAAATCAGAAGGGAGAAGCTATCTTATGCATCCTTAAATTTTTGACCTATATTTCCTGGTCACTTTTCTTTCTTTTTGTATAGAAATATATTTTAACAGTATGCTTACCAGCAAAACATGTCACTATGTTCTTGCTTTCCTGTAATTAGACAGAGAGAGCAAGGGAAACACCATGTTGTTCACAGTGGAGTAATATGAGCATTAAAATGAACCTTTGTGAACTCTCCTGTTGCCCCATGGAGAACACTGAGGTCCACCCTTGCTCCTCGCCATCCTGATTCTCATCCCCGCCTGCCCTGACACCATCACACTCACACTCACGCCTCCATCACCTCGTCCTGTCCTTTATTCTAACATATTTCTGTGTTTATATCGTCCAACTCATAATTCCCTTATTTGTTCATTTTAATCCCATTTTGATGTTTAAACTATCAGCCTTCATTATTTTATATTTTAAATCTAATCCCCACACGCGCTGTCTACATCTACCCTTTTTGCCAAATCTATTAGAAAGGATATTATAAGGTAAATAACTTAAAAACTATCTCATGCTAAATTCAGAACATTTCTGACTGTGTTCTGTATTAGCGTTTCTTTCCTCTAGAAATTGAGGCTTGGCTTTCACCAGGAGTCAGTGGGTGCTGGTGGGTGCCACGCGAGCCCTGCTGTGTCCCGCGTTCATATCTATCTATCTATCGAGAACTGACTCAGCGTGTCGTCCCTGTTGCAGATTTAGTCCTCTAATCCCAAAACAGCTATATGTAGCAGTAACCCTAGTTTTGTGCTTGGTTTTTGTTCAGAATCGAGGTTTTGGATTTTGGGGGGGGGATTATTTATTTATTTGTAAAACCAGCAGTGCTTTAAAAATATAAGTAAAATGTTTCCTTGCCTTGTAGTTTGATCTCAAGTTTTCTGTATTTCAGCGCTGTAATTTCTATCTATTTTTCCGTTAAAGAACCACGGGTCGGGTTGAGAACTGAACGCAAAGCTGCACAGACAGGCACACTCCTATGTACATACACATCTGCAAAACTCTATGTGCTCCTACTGGAATCCCCGCTCAGGGAAAACCCTTAAATCCCTCTTTGGGGATAACCAAACAGACTCCACTACTGTGTCTCATGAACGTTTTCTCCCAAGCAATGCTCCCTCTGGGAACCAGATCACTCTCGGCGGTTCTCATTCTTCCTTCTGTTACTGACACGGTATGTGACGCAAATCAAAGCGCGATGAGTGGGGAGAGCGGAATCCGTCCCTGTGGTGCTTCTTTCCTTCAGGCGGCAGGACTAAACGCCCAAGTCCCTTTACTAAATCAGCCCTTAACTGATTCTCGGGTAGGAAGCACAGTTTAATTACTAGGTATCTTGGAATTTCACTTACATCTCTCCCAGGGTGGTTCCTTCCAAAATCCCTAGATGCTTCCCTTGCGTGCCCTTCATTTTTCCATTCCTATGTGATTCTCTGGCCCTGCTGATAGGCAACTCTTTACTTAGACCACCAGGCCTGCTACCTTGGAGAAAACTTAGCCTTCTCCACACAAAGACACCTTTTTCTTTAAGCACTCCTTTCATTCAAAAGGTTTATTTTCATGTGACCTCCATCAGAAACTAATTACTGTCACTTGCTTCCCTTCTGGTAGTGTTAGGACGATGTGAGGCAGATGGCTGAGAAGGGAGGTTTTTTGTGTCAGTTTCGTGGGCCATGATTACCCGTTCCTCATTTTGCAGTGTTCAGAGTTTTTGACACTAAATATTAAGGCCCTCACATTCCTTTACAAGGTAACTTAGTAAAGCCAAGTGGTTTTGCTGTTGTTGTTCTTGGAGAAAAATCTGATAAATTAAGAAAAAATAAATTTTCCCATTTGCCAAGACACTTACTTCACTCTCTCTCATGC
Source organism: Dinomys branickii (assembly GCA_004027595.1). Taxonomy (NCBI): domain Eukaryota; kingdom Metazoa; phylum Chordata; class Mammalia; order Rodentia; family Dinomyidae; genus Dinomys; species Dinomys branickii. The sequence continues at coordinate 19,462 of PVLD010016224.1, read as the reverse complement.
CAATGATTAATTTTCCTAAGAGATGCTTCTGTTCTTCCTAATTTTTCGAAAGCTGATGTAAATGCAAAAGAGCTTTAGGAATAGAGATCAGTGCAAATTTTCCTTAAAAGAAATGATGGCCTCTATAGGACCAACAGGAGACTGAAAGGTGTCGTGAAATTTTCAAGTAAGCCTTGTTTCTGGGTAACAGCATCCCATCCCCAAACTCCCTGACCACAGGTTAGCTTGTATTTTCCAGCTCTTCTCCTCTCAGCTTTTTCTTTGCACTTCTTGCACCTGATATAAATGTTTTCTCTCTAAACCTGAGAATTTTCTTCTCCTCTGGTTCTTGGATAGTCAAGCAATGAAACTGCCACTGACATGGAAAAGTCTTTCTTCTATCTACGCACTGCCTTAAAACGAGCCCTTGACAAAAGTTATTCATTAGGCCGATTAGTTCTGCTTGTAGATCTTAAAATGTTTCTAAGCATTCTTCAAGGGCATTTTAAGGTAAAATTGTCCATATTCACTTTACACTTTTTTTTTTCCGGTACCAGGGATCGAACTCAGGACCTTGCGCTTGCCAGGCAAGCGCTTATGCCACTGAGCTATACCCCCAGCCCCTTCACTTTAAATTTAAAATAACTCTTCATTAAGGAAAAAATACTTGCACATTTTTGAGAGTTTGATAGTTTGCCTTATTCTCAATTCATATTTACTTTTTTCAAAATGACTGTATTCTGCATGGCCTGTTCAAGTCTTTTTTTCTTTCTCAGAGCCTTATGAGTGTCATAAATATGGACTTCATATAACCAAAATTCTAGGCAGAGAATTTAACATAATTCCTATATTTTTCTTTTTAATTTTTCTTTGATTTTCTGTATTTTCAATGGTTTGTGTTGTTTTTATTTATTTATTTTTTGGGGAGGTGCCACGAATCAAACTCAGGACCTTGTGCTTGCCAGGCAGGCACTTGTGCCATTGAGCTATATCCCCGGCCTGTGTTGTTTTTATTCATCATAACTTTTCTCTATGTCTTTCTCTCTCATATTCTTCACAGAGATGAATTTTGAAAAGGTTGTTCAGAAAGTGATCCTGAAGTACAAAGGCATAAAGTAAAAATAGTCAAATGGTTGTACATTTGAAGAGGTTAATAGTAAAAAGTTTACATAATGTTTAAATACCAGGCAAGAAAATTTGTTTCCCCTTAATCGATGGAGAATAGATTACACACTTCTAACTGCAGACAGTAATGAAAGCCTCTTTCTCCTGACCGCTCTCTTTCTGTCAATAAAACTGAACAGCTACAAGACAAGCTTGTCTTGTGATGATAGCAGATGATCCGATGCCTGTGTGCTGAGTTGAGGTGAGAACACAGCTGAAGACGCTGTGATGAAGGGCCAGGGTACTGGGTAGGAGTCACTGCCACACTTCTGTGGCAGAAAGGGGCTCACCTTGAGCAGCATATGCTCTGTGGGTACGTGAACAAAGGGATGATTCAGGTCTCAGGACGGATGACGTGGCATTTCATTACCTTACAGAGAGCGACAGGCAATTTGAAACTGATGAAATACTTATTTTTGGACTCTCCTTCACATATTTTTGGAAGTTGATGGCAGGTTACTGAAATTGCTAAAATAAACCATACATAAAACACACCTGTATACAAAATTCTCCTTACATATTGCTAACTGACTAATAATTATTGCTGTTTGACCCATTAAATTTTATTCTAGATTATTTTTGAGTATAGCTATAAAAATGAAGACACCAGACTAGGAGCAAAGCTTTCACCAGGGAAGCTTTTATAAAGCAGATTCTTCATAACCACAATATCAGAATAAAATGAGAAACAAAGGTGCAGGTCGTAACAAAAGCTCTACATTATTACTATGATGGCAAAATTGGGAGCCTCTGCTCGTCTTCCCCTAAAACTGAAACGGGCAAGCTTTTCTTCAATCAAGAAAATTGTTAATCTTTTCGTGGCTTTTTTCAGTTCTCTGAAGTCATACACACCAGAAGGCAATCTCTTAATTCTACATGGTTTTTGCATAAATCAGTCCAAAGTATTAGAAGCTCAAGGCAGTTGAAAATATACCTGAAAAGAGATTTACTTTAAGATATTTGCTTATGTTTAGTTTATAATCTGACAATTTAAGCTTTTATTTCTAACTCATTTGCCTAACATAAACTATATGTTATAATTCAAATAGATTAAAAAATGTTTTCCTTAGGCTCATATGTTCTAATAGTTTCTGTTTGGGGAAGAAAAGAAAATTTTACCTTCAAAAGAAGTTATGTTTTTCAGGTGAGAGTAAGGGAAAAAGCATCAAGGGGTAACCTTCATTAACTTGTCTACTCCCCCATATGGCTGTCTATCTAAAGTGTGATGTGTATGTGCATATTCATATGCAAAAATGTCATACATTTTTAAAAAAACATAATGTTTACTACAAAAGGTCTGTATATTACAGTAAATAACAGATGCAAGATTGAAACTGATGTAACTAAAATCTCACTATATGATACCAAAGATTTTCTTCAAAAATATTCTGTAGGTTTTTAATTCAGGAGTCACCAATTAAACAGAGCAGGAGGATCTCAGTACAGTAATCTGAATCTTAGTGCAATCTCTTTTCTACTACTATGGAACAAAAAGCAGAAGAACATTTGCCTTAGGGTAAAAAAAAAAAAAAACAAAACAAGCTGTTTTCAGACAATGTCCTCTAACTAGGATGTGTAGTAATACGAATTTTCAGGCTCAAAGAAATGAAAGAGCATAATTTGTTGTAATTTTCTCCATCCCCACCCACAAAGGAAGAAGCAATAGGATTATAAGTATGACACTTGAGTTTTGGAAGGGGCTGTACTAGCAAAATAGTAGGTAAGGACTTTAAGTACCTTATAAAAACCTGCAAATTAACTTTCACAAGTCAGAATCCTGGCAAATGAAACATGATTTTGGGAAAATACAATTTGGGTAGGAAAGTTTAGACAGAAATCGTTCCAGAGAAGCAAAATTATTTAAAGTTTGAGAAATATTTTGGTATTACAATTAATCACAGTTTTGTGTTACATAATATACTATTATAGATTTTCACATATTGCAATGTGATAAAGATATTATCCATGTATCTGTTGAAATAAAAGCCATTGGCATTAATTACTCAAAATGTTTCTGCTTCAGTGGAACACATATATCCTGTCGTTCTCGTCACTTCATCGGGCAGTTTTCATGAGTGCCTTTGGTTGTGCTGTTGTGCCTGTCTCAATTCCTCAACTGATCGAAAACATTTACTTTTCATGGTCATTTTGACTTTGGGAAGAGCCAGAAGTTCCGAGTGGCCAGATCTGCTGAATAAGGTTGATAAGGACACACTGCCTTTGCCTTTAGATGGTGCTCGCTCTACCACTAGATGCTACTCGTTTTATCACTACCTGGCACTCACTTTACCATTAGATAGTACTCGCTTTTGCTATACTTTTTGTTACACCTTGTGAAGACATTCACAAAGGAGGACTTCCAGAACTGCTTCAGAAAGTTGCAAATATGGTGGGATAAGGGTTTGAAGTGAAGGGAGTACGTAAGGTATATTGATGGCAAGGAGTTTGTTACTATAATACGTTTTCTTAAAATTAAACACTCACTGTGTATATTGATCATTTATACGTTTCTGCATTTGATTAAACCAACAAGTTATATTTTCAAAAGCACACATCAAATTGAAAATATTCAGTAATCCTATAATTAATGTAGTCAAGGAAGACAGTAAATCTAAAACAATAACTTCACAGATGTCATTCTCTTTACTCTGCGATTCTTCAACTATGATCATTAAATCAGCCTAATTAAAATCACATAAGAATCTGTCTTCCTGGTTACTTTGCCATTTTTCACATACTAAAGTATTCTTTGAACCAGTTTTCTTCCAACCAATATTATCTGCAGTTGACGTAAGTTGTGCAAAAGCTCAAGTACATCGTTGGATGGTTGTTTTGAACATTCAGCTCCCTCTGGATTCTTCCTTTAGAACACCTAGCAGGTCTCTAACACACACCTAGCAGGTCTCTAACACCTAGCAGGGCTCTAACACCTAGCAGGGCTCTAACACACACCTAGCAGGGCTCTAACACACACCTAGCTGGTCTCTAACACACACCTAGCAGGTCTCTAACACACACCTAGCAGGGCTCTAACACACACCTAGCAGGGCTCTAACACCTAGCAGGGCTCTAACACCGCTTTTCATATTACTCCCCAAATATTCTCCTCAGACAATCTTTCTCATAACTGCATATCTCTTCTTCCAGCTGTTTAGGATGCACACTTTCAAATATTCCTTAACTTCTCTCTTGGTATCACAGCAGGTCAGTAAACCCTAACTGTTGACCATTCAAACTATATTTGGAATCTGAGCACCTCTTGTCACTTTCATTACTATTAACTGTGCCAAGTCATTATATTCTATTTTATGGTAAATTTTATTATATCCTTATGTTTTAGACAGCTAAATTATGGCCTTGGCCTACAAAATCCCTAGAAAAGGTAAGGTCCTTGGACACTCATTTGGGACATCTTCTGCCTCACTCTTGGACTGAAGCTTTCTTTCTCCCAGTAAATATATTCTGCTCTTAACCACCATTGTGCCTAAAACTGACTCTTTAATTCTAGAGAACATGAGATTGTACCATCCATCTAGCAAGGTGGGAGTATCTTTCCCCCGTATCACTTACTATTTTTTCTCTTTCCTTTCATATAAGCTATTCTTATAGAAAATTTAAAATGTTTTACTGTAAGTTATAAGGACTTAGATCATCTGAATTCTCTCTGTGATCTTATTTCCTTACAAAGATAAAAATTGTAATAATCAATGTAATCATAATAATGATAATACAAATTGTTGAATTGTCTATGTCAGGTACAATATTTAAGTGCTTAACACACATTAGTTCATTTAATACCTCTAAAAACACCGTGTTGGAAATTTTACTATTATCTCTAATTTACAGGTGCAGTAGACAAATGCCAGGAGTTAGGCAATTTTACTCCTGCATCTGCATCCGTAAGTCTGATACAATGTGTGCGCATGTGTCACAATGTGTGCTTATTTTATGATGCAAGAATTTTTACTCTGCACATGTGTTGAAATAAAATGTCACAGTGGCCCCAGAAGTTATGCATAAGAATGCTGCAGGGTTGTTTGCAATTGCAGTTCTGAAGATAATCCATAAGAGGGTGGGTAAATGAGGCACGGTATGCCCATGCACCCCACACACCTCACTGGTATGGAAACAAATGTGCTGCAAGTATTCATAGTCACACGGCTGAAGACCATCAGGTATGAATTTTAGAAAACAGTTGACAAAAATATATGCAGTGTGATATATTTATACACAGTTTAAAAATTGGCCAAACAATTTTCTATGTAGTTCATGGACACATATATCTTCATACAAGCACAGTCATGAATAGAAATATCAAACATTAAATGAAGCATAGAGTGTGTGTTGATGGGGTTAGGAAGTTGGATGAAAATACAAAGCATTCAAACCCTGAGGGGGGGGGCCTGTCCCTGGTTTAAAGTAAGAGGTCACCACATCAAGGGCTGTTATGTTGATTTTACTCTTTATATATTGGAAATTGTTCAAGATATTAATTTTTAATAAATTCCACATGATTAGAGAAAAAACATGTTTTCATTTCAAAGCATTATAAGTATATATGCTATAGCTTTATAATAATGTATATGAAAATGTCAAATGGATGAGTTCACATTAAAATATTTTTGTCTTAAGAATTACAAGAAAATTTACACAGGGAATAGCACTAAAATTAAAGGATTTCTACAAAACTTAGGGCGAATTTCCTTTCTGTGCTTCTTTTCCATGGCACGTGGGAATAAGTAAACAAAGAGCTTTCCCCACTGACTGAGGTAATATTTATAAATCATCTAAAACAGGAACAGCCATAAAGCATTATATAAATATTATAGCCATGAATAAATTATACTCTTACTATACTGTTACTATTACAAAGACACAATTCCCTATCACCTGTAAGATTAAAAATGAGAATTATGTACATGTCCTTCAGAAGAGAGATGCTAAAAATATAAGACTTCCATTGTACAAAGTATTCTACAACATTTAATGAAAAGATCTGTAGGTGTAGACAGTTTACCTTTTCAAAACAACTACAGAAGCAAGTGCAATGAGGCATGGTATTAAAGATATCAGACAAAAGCAGCATGTGTGCAGTTTTTCATGACTACATACATTTACACAAAAATCTATGTGAATACATAAAATGTATAGAATTGTGGTTGATGGCATTGTATCACATTTTGAATAGCATCCTCTCTCTCTTCCAACTTCTCTCTCTCTTTCTCTGTTTATTTTTTTGTTTGTTTCTTTTTTTCTTTCTTTGTTTTTCTCATGCTGGGGATCAAACCCAGTGCCTCACATACACAAGCCCTCTGACTAACACTTACCAAGGACAAGTGTATGATAGGCAATAAATCATTGAAATTTATGTCAGGACATGGTTACTAGGTAGATATGATTAACATGCATATTTTACATGTAAAGATGTTAGTGTTAGGCTGAGCATTCTTATATAGGTAACAAGCGCTAAAGATGAATTTTAAACAAAGCATGCCTTCAAAGAAAACTTCACTCCCTATCATCACCTATTGCTAATATTTATTTATTTTTTGCACCAAGCAAAGTTGAAGATTTCCATATCTAAGAGCTCTGTTAACTATGTATTATAACTAAAGGACTAACTGAAACCAAAAATTGACAAGTACTTTTGTTGCTAAAGGAGTAAAACATCACAGCAAGCCCCTTTGTAAGTCAAACTTTTGACAGGCAAAATCAAAACTATGTACATTATAACATTTTCCTAATAAAGAGAAGAGCGAATGGGGAAAAAAAGGAGGAAAGATCGCCACTGATTATTTTCTCAAATCACTCTTAATATAATTATAGAATGGCTTCAGATTTAAAGAAAAATTATAACAGTGCAGAATTCCCATTTACTTTGCATACAGGTTTCTCCTACTAGTATGTGGCTATCAACGTAGACACGTACTAGTACATTATGGTACATTTTGCTACAACAATGAACTGATATTTGTATGTCATCATTACTAAGAGCTACACTCTATTTAAATTTCTGGGTGTCACATAACATCCACCCTTAGTCTCCCTCCTGGACACCTGGTGCACTGGTGGTGAGCACGGGAGCACTTGCCCCACAGGGCCCGTACAGCCCTCTCTGTTGACACAGGGCCCAAATCACCCCAGCAGCTGAACACTGGATAACTTTTTTTTCAAAGTAAAAACCTCAGTATTCAGGTTTAGCTGCAGTGTTGGCACTTTGTGATAAATAAATGGGTTTGGGGTTGCAGTTTGGGCGCTCAGACTCTAAAAGGTTTGTAGTCACCACCCTAGAGCTTGTAGTTGCCATTTCTCCTTAGACTGCTTGACCTTGATGTTTGTCAGGCTTCTCTTGTTTCGATGGCCTTGACAGTTTGGAAGTAGAGACTCAATCATTATGCAGATATCTTGTAACGTACCTCTTAATTGGAATGTATCTGGTGTTTTGCTGTTAACTTGGCTGGGGCTGTGCAGTTGTGGGAAGAAGTTCCCAATGCTAAGGTGCCTTTGTGTCACGTCCTGCCAAGGCCACGCACTCTCAGTGTGGACACAACATAGTTCCTCGATGCTTCCTTGTTTGTATTTCATTACTTCATTACCCTTTGACATTAAAAGACATTGTCAAATCATCCTTCCTCATCCCTGTTCTAGAATCTCATTTATTGAAGGACATTTGGTTATTTTTATTTGAAAAATACATTGGCTCTGAGACCAAGTACCAGTGGACCCTTGACTTAAAAAAACTCAATCTATTCACGAGTGTTGATTATAACGCACATTGTTTGTGGGTGTAGACTTTCATGTTCTACTCACCAAATTGAAGCTTTTGGCTTGCAGGAAGGGAGGATGGAATGGAAGGTGGTCATTGTTTGGAAGGACAATTCTTTTCCATAAGAACAGAAGGCCTCTGACTCTCCAGTGTTCTTCCTCTCCTCAGGAGAGTCTATAGCCTACTAAGACATGGTTCTGGCTCGCTAGGTTTCACCATTTTAGAACTAAAATCTGGTCTAAGGTTGTCCATTTCTGTCCTTTCTTTAACACAATTCTGTAGCATGACACGACACTGTCACTAAACAAATGATTTAGCTATTGGCTTTCTCTGTCTGAGTGGTGTGTCTCTACAAACGCGCATGGCTCTGCCTCTATCTCCCGGGTTCCCTTCATTTCAGGGGAGGAGCTTGGCTGCACTCATGGCTGATGGTCCTCCTCCCTGGAAAGCTCCTCAGCCGCCGTTCTCTGTGGCTTACCTGAGGAAGTTGTTGAAACTCCTCTGTAATCAGTTCCTCTGCTCCCCCACCATTTCCCCATCATCACCACTGCTTACCTGCGAGCCTATGGGCTCTGCTACGGTTACGGTGTCATCAACCATGGGGTCAGCTGAAGGCTCAGGCTCCTTTCTACAGCCCCCAAAGTCTCTCTCCTGTATATTTTTAGACCACTTTTGTTTTTCCAGGCAGATCTCAGTGTCCATACAGAGACACTGGCCCAGGATCTCTCAATTACCTACACATAGAAAAGATATTGTAATCTTCCTTCCAGAACTCTTTAATGGTTAAATCTGTATATTTAATGGTTAAATCTGAGGCTGTCTGGAAGCACTTCAGGAAGAGTTCCTTGGAGTATAGCTTCTTAAAGTTAGTTATGACCTGCTGGTCCTTAGGCTGCAGTAGCAGAGTTGTATTAGGTAGGAGGAACTCAGCTGAGAGCCATCGGGATTCTCCAGCCAGTTTTTCTTCTAGATCTCATGAGGAGCAGGAGCATTGTCCATGTTGAGGAGAGCTTTGAGTAAACCTTTATCCTTTCTATATTTCTAAACAGTGGGACAGAAATCCTTGCTGATCCACTAAAAAACAACGTAGTCTTGTTACTCAGAGTTTGCGTTAGATCTCCACAGGACCCCTATCATATTCTTCATACTTTAGGTTTTTGAACACTATATGGGTATCAGAGTGATAAACCAAGAGAGATTTGCATTGGCACATGGCAATAGGTTAGCCTTATCACAAGATCAGTGTTTATAGACCTGGCTTTTTCACAGATTATAATTTCAGATAGGCAATAATAACCTGTCGTCTGCCTTTTGCTTATCCACACTAACAGCAGTCTTTCTACTTTCTCTAACATTGTTAATCATGACTTACTAATTTGAGTAACTTTTTCAGTAACACTAGCTTCCAAACCTTTTTGTAACATTGTTGAGATGGTGAATTTTCACATACATGTTAGTGAAATAGATAAAAAAAAAATGCCGCTGTCATTTTCCTGCACAATTTCCTTCTTCGTTTCTATTGTGATTGAATTCTTCACCTTCTCTACCTTCCTTAGCTCCTTTTTTAGCTTTTGGGGGCATTATGAGTCTTTGCTTACAACTGCACAAGTGCCTTGCATTCAGGTTGTCACTAAAGACCTTGGCTGTAAGTAAATGCTAAATATCCTGTTATAATACAAGTTGCTCATGTGTTAGGCCATTCATAAATTGAGTCCACTGTGTTTGTTGTCACTGGGGTGTTGTTTCTTTAAACCTTTGTCAACAAAAAGGACAGTATAACTTGTGTCCATGTAAACATATACCCTTACATATTTCTATATTTGTGTACACACTGATGTGTGTGCAGGTCCAATAGACAGTTATGGCTATCAACATTAGATCTACATTATGCTTAACATGAGTTCATGCTGATGGCTCTAACTCTAATTCAATATTACAGGGATTGTTCGAGTGCCGTTTCTGCTTATGTGTAACTTAGGCTGTGAGAAAGCTGGCTCTTGCCATCTGTCTTACATTTATTTAATTGTTCAATTATAGGTAACAGAGTTTCATGGTTATGAACCCATAGTCAGTGGAGAAAATCCATTGTTTTACTGTAATAGATAGAATATCCAGTACAGTTGTCAAAACAAATTTTTGTGTAGCCTTTTTATGTAGTTTAAAAGAACAGTTCTGTCATTCATTGATAGTGATGATGTCGGCTATAGGCTTTATAAAAATGTTATTTACCATTTAATAAAATGTCTTTATTCATACTTTGTTGTGTATCACGAATGAGTGCTTGATTGCGTCAAAGGAATTTCTACAACTAGTATGATCATATGATATTATAACCTTTGCCACTGGGTAATGTGGATTTGACTGATAAACCAGTCTTTCATACCTGAAATACATACTATTTTTTTTTTTTATTTCTTTGTAACTTTGTTAGAATTGAGTCACTGGTACTTTTGAGGTGTGTATATCTGCTCTCATGACAGATATGTATCCATATGATTTCTTTCCTAGTTATTTTTAGGTTTTTTTTGTGTGACTTGTTGGTCTTGTAATGATCAGTCATCTAGTTTTGGTATTCGAGTAAACACAGAGCTACTACTAGATGCATGAGTGACTCTTTCTAGCATCTTCACCGTAAAAACACGAGGCAGAGTAGGAATAGTTTCCTGGAGGGCAAATGTGTTGGGCTTTGCTAGCTTTTCGCTTTCAAACTAGTCTACAATCAACTTCCATCAATTCACTAAAATAATCATGGAAGTTCTGCTACTAATTTATTCTTTTATTCCAAGTAAGCAGATCTCAGATACTGTGCTATATCACTCTGACCACCCCTGTCTCTCCAGATGAAGAGATGGTGAGTTATAAGTTCCAGAAGTCAGTAATTTAATTGTTTTCAGCGTTTTCTTATTGTAAGTTTGGGAATGAGGTTTTCTCACTCTATGGTATTTTGGAGCTGAATTGAGAATTCCTCCTCACTATCTTTGTGAAGATAAATTCAGTAGAAGCTACTTTAAAATTAAAACAAATTTGGAATTGAAGTACATAATCATTTTTAAATATTTTCATGAAAAACTGAATTTGTGAAATGATTTAAATCAGACACCCAAGGCTCTCTTAAATAGGGCTACAGAAGAGAATAAACATTGTTTTAAAAATGCAAAAGGTTTTGGAAGAATTAATACAAGAGAGTTGTATAGCTTGTTTTAATGATCAAGTGAGAGTGCTTATAAAAATAAATAAACCTTTAGTTGTTATTAGAAGATTGAAGAAATGATGTAATAATGAAGCTCTCTGAAATATAGAAACAGAATCGATGAAAAGACGCTTGTGTGAATACTTTTATTTTAACAGCACACGTTTTCTTAGCAAACTGTAGAATATTTTTCAATTTGCAATAAAGAGATATGGCTGAAAGAACTGCATTTTGTTGTTTTCACAGGTTTATTTGATTTAAATTTGAGCTTAACAGATGTTTCCATGACCTTTGAAAAATATGGCAGGAGTTAGTAATAATCCACAGATTTTTCAAATAAAAGGCAGTATCAATAGGTCATGATAAAGTTTTGCTTTGCAGACAATAGCAAAGTACACATCTTTTTGGTAAACATAAGAGGTTGCTAACTCAATCATAGACATATGCATGCTATATATGTAGTCTACTTTCTATATACCTAGGTCACAAAGTTGAGAATTCAGCCAGGTGTTATAAAAAATATTTAAATAGCAATTGTCTATCCTAATATTTAAAAACATTCTTGTCATTAGATATAGCAATTGTTTACATATTATTTATATTGGATTAGTGTTAAAAAATGTAAATATGATGTAAAGTACTTGGGAGAATGAAGCTTATGTAAATACTATACCATTTAATAATTTTATAAGGGACTTGAGATTTTGGGATGACATCCTTAAACTAATACATACATATCTATATATCTATATCTATATCGATATCTATGGCATCTACATTTATGTATATAGTATGCATATAATATATAATAACAGATTTTTGTTGGGTTTTTATTGTATTATACCTGTTTTTTAACTGCTTTAACAAAGTTGAATTTAATTAATTTACACTTTTCATTAATAGCAAAGAAACTTTTACTGATATGTACATGTAAAATTAATTTTAACATTTTATTAGGGACAAAAATAAGTATAATTCTAAGACTATGCTAGAGAATAATCAAGAAGCAGCTACTATCCAAGTGAAAGAAATGGAGAATTGTCTCTGAAGAGCATCTGAAATCCTCCTTCATGGACTTCCCAACCACTACCTAACTTCTTACTACGTATTTGTATTGATGGCTTCAAATTGTGTAAGTGCGGAAGTATGCAGTAGGTATGTCCTTTCTGTAGATAAAATGTGTTCATTTAAAATAATGTTCAATAACAGAAAGTTCTGCTAAGTCATCATGGTTGTGAGCCAATATGGCACAGGCCGTTGGAAGCCATGGGCCAAGCCCTGCCTTCCTGCCCCTGGTGGAGTTCCAACTTTCCCTTTTACAACATCCTGTTTCCTTTTTCCTGCCCATGCCCAATCATTATCTGCCACGTCACACAGACTGCCCCTAAACCTCACCTCCAGCCTATCCCCGTATAGCTATTGTTCTCCCACCCAGGCCTTTAGAAGCTCCACGTCCCTCGTTCGTGCTGTGGTCCTTTCCATGCCCAGAGTAGAGGCATTTTTTACTTTGTCCTGTTTTGCTTGTGCCAAAAACCTAACATTTTGGTGCCATAACTCGGACAGCTTAGGGAGCATGTCTCTTTGAGTGCCCTGCCAGTGAGCCTCCGTTTTCTCTCACCGCTGCATTTGTCCCTGCAAGCCTCCGTCTAACACAAGCCAGCCCCAGTCCTCACAGGTGAGGCCCCCTCTGTTCTGGGCGCTCCCGCCTCATTTTCTCTCATTCTCCATAAACGTGGACCTGTGCCCCTCTTTCTTAACGTCCTTTGTGATGCCCTTCTACCTTCTTAGTGAAGACTGGGAGGGCATATTTGGGTATTTTCTTCCTCTTCAACCCTGACAAGGGTGACAGTCCTTCCAGGGGTTTTGAGATCAGCTGATTAAGCCTCTGGCTCACGTTTAATTTGGCCACACAGTGAGAAATACTAATTCCTGCCCTCCAAAACACACTTTTCTCGGCTCTTCTTGGCCAATATAAACACTCCTGGGCTCAGAGACACTGTCAAACCAAAAATGATTGATTTTAATATCCTCTAGAACCTAGAAAATTTCTGCTACCACAAGGGCAACTAGGATAAAATCTAAATACAAGCCTTTATTGCCCTTAGGGCATGTCCTTCTTCCCTTCAGGCATGTGGGGCAGCCCAAATTTGTTTGGCCTGCTCCGCACCACCAGACCCCTTGCCTGAGTCCTCCCCTGATCCTCTCAAAGATGTGTCTCCAGCTTTTGCCCCTCCTCTGCCCTGTTCTCAACCTCCCCAGCCTAATGCCCACCCCTCTTCTTCTCAACACTCTCAGCCTCATGCCAACCTTTCCTTCCTCAGCTATTTGAAACAGCTGCCCAACTTCTTCCCCTTTACCCTCCTTTACCTACTTCTCAACCTCCTCAATCTCCCCCAGCGCACTGTTGAGCTGCTTCCTACTTTCTCTTCACCACCGATCATCATCACTTTCTCCTCTTCCATCCCTTTGCTGGCATTCTCACCCCCGGTTCAACACACTCAGTTCTACCTCCTCCCACCTGCCACCATCTTCTCTTAGCCCCGCCCATCTGCCACCATCTTGTCTTGGTTCCTCCCACCTTCCACCATCGGTCCTTATTCCTCCCACGCTCTGCCGTCTTCTATCAGCCACCATATTACCAGCCACACTGGTTCTCCAAGAACAGGGAGACCCCAAGGGTCTGGTTGGCGTTCATGTCCCTTTTACCCTTTCTGACCTATCTCAAATTTCCCATAAATGAGGTGCCTTTTCTGGTGATCCCCATACCTATATTAAAGAATTACAATTTGTGGTTAAGTTCTCTGATTTACATGACAAATTCCTTTATATCATTCTTACATCCACCTTCTCTCCTCAACAAAAACCTCAGCTTTAAAAAGTAGCACAAGCCAAAGTTTACCACAGATACAAGAGTAACACTGACCATCCTGCTGTATTTCCTCCCTTGCCATACTCCCTCTCCGTGAGGTAGCAGGTCCTGAGGGCCTTATACACGTCCACTTTCTCTCTCACTATCTGATCTCTCTTGCTCTTGTTCTCTGACATGTTCTCTTTGCAGTGTACTAAAAATATATTAGTTATAGATAAAAGGTTTTATCTTCTCCAAATTCTCCTTATAAGAGATCTCTGCTAACTGACCTATGAAAATAAAAATAAAAGACTTCTGACTAGTCTTTGTAATTGCAAACTTAAAAAATTATGAAAACTATTATAATTAAATTTGGCCAAAAATGTATTTGAATGCACTCTGATTTTATAAGCAAATTGTTTGTGTACATGTTTTTGTTTGTTTGTCTCTCTGTGCAATCTATAAGCAGCTTTTTATTTGAGCTCAACAAATTTTTCTTCTTTTTATATATTTTTATTTTTAAAACAGTGGTCAGTAATTGATATAACTTATAGATAAATATTATCTAAATTAAGGGTATGCTTCCACCAAGGTTGCCAACTGATCAAAATGTCAAAACTGGTTTTGTAAATGTTAAACATATTGATGTCCATCTATTGTGACTTGAAAGTCTCTCCTTCAAAATTAATATGTCAAATATTGTGATGGTATGTTCATAAGACATGAAAATTGTTAAAAATAAATTAAAATCTCAGGGTGGGAAAAAACTACTGGACAAAACTCTAATTGAATAAGGAAGTGGCTGCCTAGAAACATTTCTCCAGTCCTTATTCATTAATAGGAAGCCTCAATAATCTCCATAGCCTTATGGGAGACACTCCAGCAAATATTTTTCAAAATACATTATTGTGGTATGTTTACAATGGTTGTTGTCAAAAAGTTAAATCTTCAAAAATAAGACAATAAGGTTTTCTGATTAAAAGATGCTGTTTATATAAAACCAGGTTAACAAACAAAATAGTGATAATTCATTATCATCAATTTTATGGTGCATTAAATGTATTCATGCTTTCCAAATGCACAATATTCTAAAATGTAAAACTGGGAATATTTAGAAAGTGATAGATATTTTCTTTCAGATTCAGACATCCACCTTTTTCTTGTGCTCCAGATGTTTATATTAAGAAGTTTATGTCAGGCCAACATGAGTTCATCATTTACATGCTAACTTTTAACAAAAATTTAGGTGATATATAGTATATGCTATATATGTGCCAATACAATTAGGGATGCTTAGATATTAAACATCCCAGACAATCTTACAAATTTCTTCAATGACATCCTATTTAAGGACAACAACTTAGGTAAAACTCCTTATGTACAGATGATTGTCTAAGAGGGTTATTCTATTCCAAAATGAAGATTTAAATGTGTTACCAAAATGTCATCATGCCTGTTATGTTACAATCCTATGTGTGGTTTTTTATTGGTTCTACTATTGTATTATATCACTTAATGCTAAGGAATAATTGATGACGGGTTATTTGATCAATCTTGTATGTCTGTATGTGTTATCCTGAACACACACTTCGAAGATATCAATATGCAAAGCAGCAACTATTGGTGGTTTTCTTTTTTGTTTGTTTTGTTTTTTGTCTTTGGTTTTTTTGTTTTTTGTGTTTTTCTGTTGTTGAGAGGATTAATGGTCTGACCAATTTTGCATGTTTGTATATGGGTTCATATATTTACCCTTCAAAGATATCAATGGATAAAGCAATAACCACTGTTGAGATCATGTCACCTTGTCTGTAGATCAGTTGTGATTGTACTATTTTTTATGCTAATTTGTGTCTGTTTGTTAACATGTTTTTGTGCTTTTATTTAAAAAATAAATAAATAAATAAATGAATGAATGAGTAAAAAAAAAAATAAATAAAATAAAATAAAATAAACTTTCTACCTTGGTGCCAGTGACCCTGGACTGTAACTGTGATGCAAAATAATCATTTCCTCCTTTAAGTTGTAGGTGTTGGGTATTTTGTTCCAGTAATGAGGAAAGTGACTAAGACAATGATAAAAGAATTCTTCCAACTTCAGGTATGGTTACTGTTATAGTTGATACATTATGTCTTGAGGAGTCTAGAGGTTTGGCTGAGTGACTCAGCAGGGAGCCAGGGTGCGTGCTTTGTATATCCTGAGCCTGTGGAAGAAGAAGGCATGGAGATAGTGTGAGAGCTACACACCCTCTGGGTGGGGGTAGCCTGTTTACAATGCTGTGTTCTGTGGCCGTGAACATTTGCCCTCTGCCATGTGCCACTCTGTCTCTGAGCCAGCCAAGTATGGACTGAAATCGCCACAAACTTGCTAAATAAACCTTTTCTTCCTTAATTTTGGGCATTGGGTATTTTGTCTCTGATAGGTTCCCTGCCTGAGACCTGTTTAGTCCTCATGGCAACAGTCCAATACTGAGTTATAATGGTGCCTAGCTCCTTCCCAGAAACCTCTGTAGTTTCTTCTTCCCAGCTGCCTTTGCCAAAGCCCACACATGCCAACAGTGACCCAATCCCCCTTCAGGACGTTATGCTGAACAGCCTATGTCAGCTACCCTGTGCCCCCTCCCCTCAGAGTGCATGTAAGATCCAACCCTGTCCTTTGTCTACAGAGAGCCAGCTCAGCTGTTTTGGTGCTGACTCCCTCCGTGCCTACATTAAACTTTTATCTCTTGCTGTTTATGTCTCTCTCCTCCTCTGTGTTGTTTTAGATTGGGTACATAAAATACCTCAGTCAGTCTCATCAAAGAGAAAAAAGTAACCAAGACAGTTACATACTCCCACCATTGCTAAGATCTGGTGTTAACTGTAAAATAATCACCCTCAGCACTAGGATCTTCCTTTCTAAGATTCTACCAAAACACAGTCTCCAGGGAATGCAGTGCTTTGTCCAGGGCAAAATGGTGAAGAAAGAACTTAAATAGTAAATTCTACTTTAACCTGTTTCAATGTGTGGCTTTGCCACCTGTGCTCTGGGCTGCTGATCCCCCTCCAATCACATTAAAGCTATCAGTCTTCCTTGTATGTGTCTCAGGTTTTCCATTAGATTTTAAGTTTTCCCTTTTTCCATGAGAAATCTGATATCCCCAAGTTTAGTTCCTTTGGAAAAAGTAAACTTAATTTTTAATCCTAAGCAATAAGAATTGACCCAGCCTCATATTTTAGAATAATTGAAATTTGTGTATTATATACAAATATTGTGCCATAAGAAAAAAATTTCTTCATTAATGCAACCACTGTATTAAATAAAACTGGGAAGAATTTAAAAGAAAATATATGATTTGCATTAAGATTATTTATATTTCAGGTCATTAAATTTAATTTGATTAATTATAATCCCTTTTACTTTAGTATTTAAAAATAGATGCAATAAAAATCAGTATCAAGAAATAACAAAATAAAAAAAGAAATAACAAAATATACATATGTTAATTTTTTAAGAATGTTCTCTGTTTTATAGTCTTAATTATAGGTATGCCTATTTTTAAACACTGAAATAAATAAGAATATTAATTGAATTAAATTTAAAAGAAAGCAAATTAATTCTTACTTTGAACTTATATTTTATTTTTTCTTCTTTATGAATTCATTGAAGGAAACTCATTTTCAGATGATCAACATTTGTATTCCTTTAAAGCTTTCCAGGATATATTTATTTAAAAATGAAGTATCCTTCATGTTTGAGTTTTTGCTGGACAACATCTTATAATTTTCAACAAAATTCCCATTATTACTAATCATCAATCAAGACAGGTATCTGCTACTCTGGCAACAAGGAAGTGAAAGAGCTTCTGTTTTGTAAATCTATTATCCACTGTGCATAACACATTCAAGTATAATCAGATGCTAAGTAGGTCCATTCTAGTGCCTTACCTGTGTATGGAAATTATGCAATAAATTTTAATAATGGTTTTTGTTCTTAATTACATTAGCATATGTTATTTACTCATAGCTAATCTACTTTAATTGTAAATTACTTGAACAAGTTCACTTCAGTTTTTTTGTGACTTATTACCACTAGATTTGAAAATGCACTAGATAAATATCTTGTCATTTGTTTCTCCAATGTGTCAGTATAGGGGTAACAATGCACTCTAGTTTTCATACAGGTCCTAGCCTGTCATTTTACTTATTTAAAAATTTCAATAGTTTATTATAAATAATATGTTTAATACGTTTTATTGTTTGTTCTTTAATCCATTATTTTGTGTGTAGCAAATTGTCTCACAAGGCTTTAAGGAATAACTCGTGAATAGCAAACTCATGGTATTTGTTAATAACTGAGGCATCAGTTTTTTTTTATTGTTAAAAAAATAAAAGCACAAAAACATATTAACACACAGAAACAAATTAGCATAAAAAATAGTACAATCAAAACTGATCTACAGACAAGGTGACATGGACTCAACAGTGGTTGCTTTACCTATTGATACCTTCAAAGTGTATATATATGAACCCAGATACAGACATGCAAAATTGGTCAGACCATTAATCCTCTCAACAACAGAAAAACACAAAAAACAAAAAAACCAAAGACAAAAAAAAAAAAAAAACCACCAATAGTTGCTGCTTTGCATATTGATATCTTCGAAGTGTGTGTTCAGGATAACACATACAGACATACAAGATTGATCAAATAACCCGTCATCAATTATTCCTTAGCATTAAGTGATATAATGCAATAGTAGAACCATGTTAGCCCTCCTGCATATATGTATATTCATATATACATACATACGTTTTTGTCTCTTTCTTTTCTCCTTTCCCTCGTCCCATCTGTTCTTTGTTTTTGAACAGATTTCCTTCATGTCTCTTAGTTTATACTCCCACCCTCAGGTTCTTACACCAGTGATACAATACGTTGCCTGCACATGTACTGCTGATTTATTTCACTTATGAGTATGGACTCCAGTTTTGACCACTTGCCTACAAAGTCCCCAAAACTATCTTTCTTTATAGCTGAATAATATTCCATAATATAAAAATGCCACAATTTTTTAATCCAGTCTTCTGTGGATGGACACTTGGATTGCTTCCACTTTTTAGCTATTACAAATTGTGCTGTTATAAACATGGGTGCACATATATCAGAGTGATATGATGTTTTCAGATCTTCTGGGAAAATACCCAGAAGAGGAATAGCTGGTTTGAATGGAACCTCTAGACCTAGTTTGCTGAGAAATCTCCAAACGGTTCTCCACAGTGGTTGCACCAGTCTGCATTCCCACCAGCAGTGTAATAGAGTCCCTATTTCTCCACATCCTCCCCAGCATTTGTTATTGGATGACTTTTTCATACTGGCCAGTCTTACTGGGGTGAGATGAAATCTCGATGTTGTTTTTATTTGCATTTCTCGAATGACTAAGGATGTGGAACATTTTCTCATGTATTTATTTGCCATTTGTATTTCTTTGTCTGAGAATTGTGTATTCATCTCAGATGCCCATTTCTGGATTGGGTCTTTG
>PVLD010016223.1:0-45722 GCA_004027595.1 Dinomys branickii | reverse complement strand
TTTTTTTTTTTTTTTTTTTTTTTTTTTTTTTTTTTTTTTTTTTTTTTTTTTTTTTTTTTTGGTACGGGGGATTGAATTCAGGACCTTGTGCTTGCCAGGCAGGTGCTTATTCCACTGAGCTATATCCCCAGCCCTTTGTCTTATTTTTGAGACAAGTCTTGCTATGTAGTTTAGACTGGGGCTTGAGCTCACTTTGTAGCCCAGGCTGGTCTGGAACTCACAACAATCCTCTTGCCTCAGCCTCCCAAGTGCTGCAGGGGTTCACCACTATACCCAGCCCAACAAATTTCTTTTTGAAGAAAAAGATAACTTAGTTGACGAGACTCAAAATTCCCAATGTTAAACATGCTCCTTCTTTTTTCAGTCAGTTTCCTCTCCAAATAAAACTGCGCATCGCCAACAAAACTGTAGCCCCTCAGAGTCTGCGTAGAGCACCTACTAGGAGACACACACAACAAATGCAAGTTGGTTTCTAAACTTGGATTTGTTATGTTTTCACTTGTGCCAAAAGTGGGGCTCTTCCTGAACCCACTTTACCCCTTCTCAGGTTTTAGTGAAATGCAAAATTAACATATAATTTGTCCATTTTAAAATTAAATTTCCCAGGAAGAGCAGACATTTTCAAAATAGAAGGGAGAGAGCCAATTGATGCCGTGGGGTCTATCCCTCAGTCCCAAGTGTCAGAGGCCACCGAGCACAGGGGTCAGTCTGGTTAACCATCTCTACCTCTAGTGGCTGCCAATGATGACTTGAGACTCTGTCCCTGCACCCACCTTGGTGGCTTCCAGTGACCTGGATGGAATGGGGCCTTTGTCCCGAACATATTCCTTCTCTGGCCTGTGGTCATCTTGAGCATTTGCTCAAGCTCTTTTTAGGAAATAAGAAAAATGGGCCTGGGCCTCTCTTTGGGTGTTTTACTGAAGAATCTGCATATCCTAAGTGATTTTATACAATTTAGAAAGACTCATGGGAGTCCCCAGACCCCACTGGCCTAAAAACTGAGCGAATCAAGCAGACCCTGAACAACAGAAGGGAGGGGATTTCCAGAAGGAATGAGGGGCGAGGACATTTTCTCAATTCCCCTAAAAAGAGAGCCAGATATAAGAAATGAAGCTACATTGAAGAAGTCTCCAGAAGCCCCTCCTTTGCACTGACCTATATCCCCTACATTTTTTTTTCTTTTTAATTTTTTTGGGGTTTTTGTTTTTGTTTCTGTTTTTAGTTTTTTGGTTTTTGGGATTTTTTTTTTTTTTTTTTTGAGACAAGGTCTCAGTTTGTAGTTCAGACTGACCATGAACTCACTTTGTAACCCAGGCTAACCTCAAACTCCTGGCAATCCTCCTGCTTCAGCCTCCTGAGTGCTGGGATTGAAAGTGTGCACCACCACCCCAGGCATTTTTATGCTTTATTTTGAGACAAGGGCTTGCTAAATCACTAAATTGCCCAGGCTGGACTCAAATCTGTGATCCTGCTGCCTCAGCTTCCCAGCTGAGTACTGGGATTCCAGGCATGTAGCACCTGGAAAGGGGATTCTCTGCCCAGTGACTGACACAAACAAGTGCCCCTAAATGTTAAGTTTTATTTTTAGAAGCTTTCTTTTCCTCTTGGACTTTTTCCTCTCCCTGTTCCAAGTGAAACTTTTGGCTTGCTTTGCTTTCCTCTGTATGCCCCAGGACACTTAACTTCTAAATTCTCCAAGTACTGAGTACCACATTTCATCTTTCTTTCTCACATTTCAGAGCACACTCTTTCTACACATTTGGTAAACAAGGGTCGGCGCGAGCAGTAGACAATTGACACCTTGCCAAAAGCAGGACTCTGAAGTCACTCTCAAGAGTAATGTGGCAGGGGGAGAAGATAAAGGGGTCCCCTTGTTTTTCAATTTGTTTTGAGAAAGTATTACCTATCCCACTGCTTACCCCTTCCATCCTCCTTCTCCTTTTAGGAGCTCATTTCTATAAATCAATACTGTGGCTTAGCCCAAGACCTGATCTTGGACTGTTACACATGCAGAATAAACGTGTCTTTAGTTTGCTTCCCAACAGCCTCATGATGAAGCAGAACAGCCGGCAACAAGTGAAGAGGACAAGCCCTGCAGGAAAGAGGTAGGGAGACGCACAAAGCACTGTGTTTGACTTTCAGTTGTTGGCCGTCCATGCTCTCCCGAGGCTCAGGATGCTTCCGTCTCCTCATATAAGAAGCACCACAAAACACACACCTTTCACGTTAGAATGATTGGAGCAGTCTTACACAGGCAACAGCTGGAACTCTAACAAGGGAACAATGCAAGGCAAGTGATCTGTGACAGAGCGATGAAAATTAAGGGCGTGCGCCTCTGTTGCATTTACTGAGAGGTAAAATCCCAAATTGCACTGCAGAGTAATTTGTGCAGCCTCGGGAGAATTCATGAGTATTTGGACTCATGGAGTTCTGCCAGCAGAACTTGAACATTGGATCTTACTAAGTGTTTTTTAATGATTCAATTTGGAGTGAGGAGAGAGAGATAAAGGTGCTACAAATTGTTATCCGATCTCAAATTTATTATGAGTCAGTCAACGTTTCCGACATTGTCACACACATTTTGTGTGTGGGACAAAGTAAGTGCTTTAAACTCGCTCTAATGAGCTGATAATGGGAAGGAAAAAGCTCATGTACTACCTTCTCAGGAATGTCAGTGTGGCTTTTAGAAGCTCAGTGTCACTGCCAAGGGAGTGTCGCTTCTTACATGGAAATCAGAACTTGGCCAGCATGAGCCTCTGCTGATTTTCCTGGCTCTTGCTTTTCCTTCAATCAAAAGATCACACTAGTGACCTCTCTCCTCTCTCCTATGAGACCAGTTTGCCTTTTATCAAACTGATTGCTAATGTGTAAATTATCATGAAGATACTTTTACAGAGAGCCTGCATTCAGGTAAGTTTGAAACTGCAATTTTTGAAACACACACACACACACACACACACACACACACACACACACGGTAATCCTTGTGATACACAAATACTAGCACTAGGCATTGGGCTAGAGCCCAGGACCAAGAAGGCCAGGATTTTGCCACAGGAAACAGCAGGAAGCAGCCTGCAGCTTAGCCAATATCCAGGGGCTCTTGGGACCCCCATATTTAGCCCCAGCTTCTAGAGTTATAAAAATAGCTGTTTGGTCTGGTGGACACAAAATAAACAAGAACAAAAAACCTAGCAAGAATACTGTAGACGGTATTACTTAGGAAATATAGGTACTTAAACTCCAGGGATCACTTGATCCTTTCAAATAGATGTTATTTTTAATCTACAGTTACATGTGGCAGTCCTTCAGTGTCAAAAGGATTTAAGTAGAACTGCTGTGAGTTCCTCTTTTGAAAAGGCAGATTTTATTTGTAATCAGCCCTTAGATTTGGGGGCCTGTGTAGGCTTTCTAAATCTCAGGAAGTATCCATCTTAGCTCCTAATATTTGCTTTCTGTGTAGCTCTACTAGGCCTGTAGGATGCTTAGATAACTTACTAGCAAAATCACGCAGGTCATGCAGGGGTCCTCCTGTCCACTCTCGCCCCAAATATAAATTTCTTCACAAATGATTTCTGAAAGACTTAGAGACGGTGAAGGTGTATTGATATTTCAGGTGGCCACTAGATGGTGAGACAGTCTAAGGCAGAGGAAAGGTGTCACAGCTGTGCGACAGAGGAGAACCAGGCAGGGTGGGGAAGGGGCCCACTTTGCCTTCACCACTGCCTCCCACCCCTGGACGGAGCCCGGGTTTAAATAGACCCCCAAAGCTCTAGTCAGAACCAGGTTTTTCTTTTAAGCTGTGATTTTTCCCTCTTAGCTATGTGCTGGGATTTTAGGAGCATTCTAGGGGGGCTGTGTCTAACAGAGGGGTCCTTCAGGTAGCTTGTGGACATTTTGTCATGGAGGGTGGGGCCGCTTTGTGCACTGTAGGACATTTAAATCACATCTGACACCTCCCGCTGTCTCTTTTCTCTCTGCCCGTCTCTTTCTTCTGTCTCTGTCTCTGTCTCTCTCTGTCACACATACGTGCATACACACCACCCATCACCACCAAATATAGTGTGGAAACCAAAACTATCTCCAGTCATTGACAAATTTCATCCTTGGTTGAGAACTGCCCTAACATTACCCATACCAAATTCTGGGCAAGTTAGAGATCATGCATGTCCTAGCTTGCACACCTTAAAAAACAAAAGTCTTCAGAGGGAAGGTGGTCCTTTTAGTTACTACTAACCACTTCTAGTTACTACTAACCAGTCAACAATATTCATACTAACTCTGGTGTCCTGAATTCTTGGGTGGAAGCCCTCTCCAGAGATCTCAGAAGAGGTGACCCAGATGACCCTAAGTAGAACAGAAAACAGAATTATTTGAGGGAAGTGAGCAATGAATTGGTCTAAGACTGATCCGCCAAGTCAATCCCCTAGCTAATCAGTGGATGAGCAGAATTAAAGCACAACTAGATTTTAATCCTAAATAATCTGATCCACCACTCAGAGGCTCTTTACTTTGCTTTAGTCTGTAGTGGGCCAGGAGTTCACTCTGTCCCCGGCTTGCTAAGTGAATTTACTCTCACTATAGAGAGGCATGCTTAGGTGATGAGGACCCACACTCAGATTGTTGCCAGCCAAACCCCAGCCTCAGATGGCATAGGGATCTGCACTGGCAGGGTTTGCACACCAGTCACAAGGGTGGGGATCCCGTTTGCTGGGTCTTCTCACTCCCAGGCCACAGGGCGCCACCTGTCACCTCTAACAACTAGGGATGGGGACAGTGGAAGGAATGCCTCTGAATGACTATGCTGAAGAAGTAAAATAAAATCTTTCAGAAAGAAAACATGGATGTGCTAATAAAAGCAACCCAGTGACATTTCCTAGTCAAGAGTCTTGTACTGGGTCTTTAATAAAATTCTGAACAACAAGTCTCACCCCCTAAGGCAGATTCCATGACCAGCTGTCTCAGAGTGAGCAGAGCAGGACTGATGATTTTAATTTTTAAACAGTGGCCTGACTACCCAGCTTGCACTTCACCTTACTTTGTCTCAAGCACCTATTTTGAGAGGAGGTTTTATTGCTCCTTTATTTTCAGGCTAAAACTCTATTTTGTCTTTGTCTTTTTGAGGCAGGGTCTCACTATGCAGTTCAGGCTGGCCTTGAGCTCACTTTGTAGCCCAGGCTGGTCTGGAACTCATAATGATCCTCCTGCCTCAGCCTGCCCAGTGCTGGGATTACAGGGGTGCACCACCACACCCAACCTCTTTTTTTTTTTTCCTTTTCTCTGAGACAGGGTCTTGCTATGTAGTACAGGCTGGACTTGAACTCACTATGTAGCCCAGGGTAGCCTTGAACTCGCAGCAATCCTCCTGCCTCAGCCTCCTGAGTGCTGGGATTACAGGCACGTGCCACCACTTGTGGAACCAGGCTAAAACATGTTTGCCCCCATTTGATTTTCCAATAGAGCTTTCAAGTATTACAGATTTATTGGGGATCTATTTTGTTTTTGTTGGTGCTGGAGGTTGTACTTGAGATTTTCGACATGCCAAACATGTACTTTACCCCTGAGCTACACCCCAGCCCTCAAGTTTTTTAAATGAAAGATTTTTTTGTTTTTGGTTTTTTTTTTCCCCTTAGGGATTTTGGAATTTGTGCCTCTTAAATTTATTGCAAAGCCCAGGAAAACAAATAACTAAAGTAAAGCAATAACCACTATCCACCTCAGACAAGCATATATATTTAAACACTTCAGCTTTTACTGTTAGGATTACTTTAGGGTGAGGTTAGACGTGGATTGGTAGTTTGGCAAATTATATATTGGACATGCAAAATTAGAAATACCATTTGAAATTCAAACTTGTCTACAGACTAGCTTGATAGGTTCCAGGTTCAGCTAAAGGAAGTGCCCCCCTCCTGTAGTACCTCCCCACCCCAGAATCCTAGAAATTACTCAAGGCAAGCTTTCGGAATGTTGATTTTGATATTTTGCCTGGGACCAAGTACAACAACTTTCCAAGGAAATGCTTAGAAGATTCAGGGCAGAACCCAAAACAAATGCCAGACGTTAGGGAAAATTTTTCTAAAGTTGGATTGCCAGAAAACTTCTAGCTATTTTTAATTAAGCATTGATGTAATTTCATTTCTTTCTGTGTAGCTGTTAAAAGGGAAGCCTAGTAGGTAATTTGGCTTTGCAAAACAAATGATGAGAGCAGAATTTAAGATGGAGGACTGCCTTTTCCAAGTAAGGGTCTTTGGCAATGTTCCTGATGGAATCCAGAGTACTCTTATGAAATCACATATGCCAGGGCAAGTTGGCACTTTGAGCTTATTTTAATTAGCAATTTCTTCCATGTTGTCCCAGTGGGGGGAAGGGAGGGGGAAGCAGCCCCAAATTTCGGGGAGGGTCCTGGGATAGTGGTAAGAGAGCACTGGTTTAGAAGTTGGGGGTCTCACTCCTGTGACCTTGCTTGATCCTAGTAATTCCATGCATTTGCCAAGTGACATTGAAAAAAGGAAAAAGATTGATTCTTAAAAATAAGGTATTGACAAGCTCCATTTGGTGAGGATTCTGCCAAGTATTCCTGGAGTCCTGCCATGGTCAGGAGTAACCTGGATCTGTGGGTTGTCTGAAAAAGGAAGCAGGGTGTGTCTGTTCTGCTGTATGTAGGAGCAAACATCATGGGAGGGGCCGGACAGGTAGACCTTGAGAAAGGGGATTCAAGGTGTAATCCTGTGCCCAACTAGCAAGGCAAACACAAACCTTTGTGGACCTTGGCCTGATTCAACCTCCTGGGGGAAGCCCCCC
Source organism: Dinomys branickii (assembly GCA_004027595.1). Taxonomy (NCBI): domain Eukaryota; kingdom Metazoa; phylum Chordata; class Mammalia; order Rodentia; family Dinomyidae; genus Dinomys; species Dinomys branickii. The sequence continues at coordinate 38,921 of PVLD010016223.1, read as the reverse complement.
CCTTTCTCCTTCTCTCCCTCCCTCCCTCCCTTCTTCCTTCCTCCTCCCTTCCCCTCCTTGATCCCCAAAGTCGGACTCTGACTTCAGGTGTTAAAGCTGCAACAAGCGGGGAGCCAGATCTGCAGGAAGGAGCAGGAAGACTCTCAGGGCTCCCGTAGGTGGGAGAGGGGCCCCTCTCGCTTTCCTCTCAAGTGTGCCCGGCTCAGGAAGGGAGGGGCGGAAGCTTGCTTTCTGGGGAGTTCCCTACTCTTTCCTTTTCTCTTCATTTCTTTAACTTTCTCTTGAGATTTTTAAAAAATAAGATTCTTATTTTAAGGAACTTGCTAGGCATGAAATGCCTTGTTTAAGGGGAAAAAAGAGAACCCCCTACTAGTTAGGGCTGGGACACCAAAACAATCAAATAAAGCAAGCTCTCAGAATCGGCTGGCAGATGGCGCTCGGCTTTTACAATTGAGAGCCTGGCTTTTCAAAACTCACGCCTGCGCCCTAGCCAAAGGCAGGACTCCAAGCCCCCCTCCTTCCCGGGGACAGAGCCCCCACCCCAAGGCCTAGGAGCACTTTGTAAAGGTTTTCAGTTGATTAACTAGTGCCTGAGAACAAATCTTGTCACTTTTGTGGCTCTGTAGACCTAAACCATTAAAGTACACGACAAGAGGTTATGGGGGTGATATCTACATTCACAGTTCTTGCACCCAGGTTCTGCTGGGAACCAATTCTGACCCTGTAGTCAAATCACTTTTTCTTCCAGTCCCGTTTTCCACATCTGGAAAAGGAGAGCACTCTCTTTTCACTCTGCAACTTTTTCTCTCTTCTGAAAAGTTTCAGTAGAAGTTTGTCAGCCCCGCCCCCTTAGCCCATTTCAAAGCCGCAGGCTGCTCAGGACAACAGAGTCTGCCCCTCTTTTGTGCCTTGGTGAGTAATCAGTACTAAAATTTCTGGAGCCCCATCCCTGGGGGAAGTTTTTTACAGAGCAGAGTTCAGAGGTACATTCTTTCCTACCCCCAATCAGGGCCCAGAAAAGGGGTGCAGGTGTGAACAGAGGCCTCATTTAAGAGGCAAGCCAAGGAGTCTCCCTGGAGGAGAAAGCGTCGAAGACACTTGCACGATTTAGTGGGTCAGAGAGTAGAATTTGGGGTGTCTTTTTACAGAGAAGGCATTGGCGAAGGATCACTTTTTAATTCAGTCATAAGCACATCACTGACTGTTTCAGGATCTCTGAGCAAGGCTAGTTTGAATCCTTTTCCCTTCTCAGTGCCTCCTTGGTGCTTTATTCCTACAGAGCATTTCAAGGCCTTCTTGCCCGAGATTAATTTTCCCTGTCCAAGGATGGGGTCCTGTCAGTCTCGGGCCCCACCCTGGACTCTAGCAGGTCACTTGCAGCATCTGTAACCTTTCCTTTGAGAGGAAGCTACAGCTCATGGTGTCAGGAGCCAAATCCCTTGGACCCAAGAATGCGCGCCCATGCCATGTCTTTCCATCCCTCTTCCCCACCCTCCCGCAGCAGCTGTGAAACTCTGAGGTCATCCATTGGAGAAGTCCCACCCAGGCTTCCGAGGCAAGGACTCGCCAAGCCCTCTGCTGCAAACTTGCTCCTCTTCCATCACACTTGGCCCCAGCGCCACATGCTTTACAAGTCCTCTTCCTTCACTTCTTCACAACTGGATTTTCAGGGGAACGTAATGGAAAATGTCCAGTCAGCCAACACTACCTGCCTTACCTGGCTATTAATACTTATTCCTGTAGGTCAACAACTTTTATTGTAGCATTCCTTTCTCATGCCCACATTATTTTTCTGAGAATTTCTTAAAGCTTTCCTTGTTCTTTTACCCCCCTGACCACTCCTGTTTATTGCCCTGAATTCTGAAAGTGGTCTGGTTGTTAGCAGATTGCCCCCATGCCGCAAGGTGTTAGGGTAGGAGGGACTCAGGTGGGCTGCCTTTTCTAGCACCTTCCCTGGATTAGAAGAGATCCTTCCCACCAGAGGTCAGCATTGAGCTCAAAATGTTTGAATCTGCAGGCAAAAAGTGGGATAACTTAGAATTCTCTAGAATAAGAGGAGAAGAGGCTTTCTTGAGATGTCTTTAGCTGAGGTTTCATCCTGTCTTGGGTACCTGGGGCCTAGCTGTACACCATTCTTGCTATTCTGTACTTCAGGCAAGGCCAGGAGCTTTGATCTGTTACTCAGAGGCTTTCTGTGCCAGTCTCCCCCCCAAAACACACACATTCTTCCCTTCTGGGGGACCACACCTGCTTTGAACTCTCTCTCTAGGTGCCTCGATACCCACAGGACTTAGGATCCTCACCCCCACTTGGCCTGGCCCTTTTTACTGTAGAAGTTGTATTTAGGACACCCCCACCCTGTCCTTGTCCTGCTAGGATGTTATTTCTCCTTATCTCCTTCTGTTCTTTATCCAGGTGTATGGATTTTTCAAGAAAGGTACTTATTAACCATGGTACAAACAACTTTGTGTTTCATGTCAGTCCCCAGTCCCATGCTATAGTCTGAATTCCATAGAGGGTTCTCGAGTTCTCTGTGGTCTCTTTGACTCTGACTTGTCTAGCCCTTCCCCTGGATAGGAAAGAGTCTGAATTTCTTCCCTTTCTCCTTCCTTCTCTGAATTTTGAAGCCCCAAGGTCCTTATGAACTACTCATAAGTTAAAACCACCTCCCTTAGCCAATTTTGTATGGTTGAAAAAGAGGAAAAAGCAAGATAAAGGGTGAAAAAGGAAGGGAAAGAACAAATAAAGTTCAGAGATTAAATTTTTAAAATGTTAAAGGAAGGATGAGAAAGGGAAGAAAGAGACAAAGGATGCGTTTGCCATTTTAGCACTAAGCACCAGATGAGGTCTCTACCCTCTAGAAGCTTATAGTCCTGAACTGGCGATCAAGTTGCAAATAGTTCTGGCTGTACTGGGCAGGGACGGAGGGATGCCAGGGAGGAGTGGCCAGCATCCTGAGAGTAGACTGTGCTTCCTGGGAGGAAGTGGGGAGGCGGGCTCAAAGGAGACCCCCATTCCGACCCCTCACTGCCCTTCCCACGGCCTGCCAAGGCTCCGCGCAGCTGCCAGGAACCATCCTCAGAAACTGGCATGCAGCCACTATTATCCTCTGAGCTCCGACCGGGGTCCTGTCATCTACTGCGGGCCTTTTGTGCTCACCTGACCCAAAATGATTGTTTAGTTTTGGTTATATTTTTGAGATTAGGAATATACTGCCCCTTCTCACACAGCCTGATCTCCCAAGTGTTTGCACGTGCCTTAGCCCACTTAGCGGTTTTGTTTTGTTTTAAGAAATGTGGCACACAGTGGACCTTTTTGCCATTTAAAAAATATCTAATTTCTCTGAGTCCTTTGATTCAATAATCACTCAGAACAAAACAAAACCGATCCTAAGGTGAAAGCAAACACTGCCCATGAATAAGCTGACATGTGCTGAGCTGAGGCACCCCTTAGATTGTACAGGCCGACGTCCTGGGGAATTCCGCTCCAGTTAGACCCCACATAGACCTTGCTTTCTTTCCTTCCTTCCTTCCTAACTGTCCCCCCACCTGAAAAACAAATTTTATTCTCCTGGGGTACGTTGATTAGAGAAGGAAGAGACTCTATGCAGTAAGGAAGAGTGAGGAGGAGGGGAAGAGGGAGACTGAGCAGACTGGGGACAAGATTGATTGCCCAGTGTTGGGATTGGGGCGGGGGCTGGGAGACACCCTAGCCAGATGCAAATGTTCCTGCTTGAGTGCGGCGAATGTTCCGCCAGCTGCCTCTCCGTGTCCTGTACTTCATGCATCAGCCTGAGTGAAAAATGCAGTCAGAAACTTGTCCTAACTGGTTCCCTCCTTCTCCCAAGTTGAGGCTTCTTGGTTGAAGCACAGCACAGAGGTAGAAGCGGTTTCCCAGGCTGCCCCTTCTCAGCCTGTTCTCAAGGTTTAGAGACACCCCCCACCAAAAAAGTCTGCTCTTCTCCCAAGTGCCAAGAGTTAGAAATGTGTTGCTAATTGATTAGAGCAGAATTTGTATTGCTTTGAGACTTAGCAAAACGACTGACTAGGGGCCCGCTGGGGGTTCGCTTGCTGCTCTAATAACTAAGACAAGGAACTCACCATAAATATGTTTAGACAGTGGGCCTTCTGTGACATCTTAGAACTCCTAGGGAGCAGGGGGTCATGGTAGTTCTTCAGAAAAGAAGGAAGATAGTTGGAAAGTGTTTATTGGAAATTTAGCTTAAAAGGACATGCCTGACATGGGAAACTATGATGATTTCAGAATGAAAAATGGTTGTCACAAATTGATTTTTAGAAGTTTTGACCATTGGCATGATTTGAGGTTTACTTCACAGGCAGGTTATGGTCAACTTGGCAAAGAACGTGGAATGGTGTTTAATCCACAGTACACATTTACTCACTCCACCCCAGTGATAAGTGACTCCTAACTTTTTGGTTAACTGATACCAAAATAGCCTTGTTTCCTCTTTGCCTCTCTAGTAGCATCTCTCAGCACGCAGCAGCTGCCCGTGTGTCTGCCATGCCTCTCAGAAGGATGAGTCCTTGCTGGGTCGGTGAGTTTGCCTTAATTTGGGCATTTGTATTTATTTGTTTGTTCGTTCGTTCATTCATTCATTCACTCAATATGCACACTTAACATGTGCCCTTCCTTAACTGGAAGATGGAGGTATAAGACATGGCTGCCCTTGATGGTCCTACAATCAAAACAAACCCAGAAAGTTAACAGTAATGAGCAATCTCTGCTAAGGGATCACAGAGGAGAGGGAACAGCAATTAAGAGAAGATAGATGCTCTAAAGGCAGATTTCAGCAACCTTTCAAGATTTCTCCAATCCAATCGAGCAAACTAAATTAGAGTTTATGAGTGATGATTACATTGTAGAAAATCCAGGAAGATCTACTTAGTTCAAAACAAACAACCATCTCTAGACATTCAGTAGTTACAACCATTCAGATTTCCCTGGCAGTCTGAGGCTGAAAATTTATATATGCACAACAGTGACTGAACCTTCTCTAGTTACAGGGTAGGCTTGGTGTTGATGGTCTGTCAGTTTGGTACTAAACAAAGCCTTTCTCCAGGAGGTGTAGCCCAGAGGGTTTCTGGGCATACTGAAGTAGGCAGGCTTGCTTCTAGAAGGGTCTCCAGAGCCCCCCGCCTAGTGGTGTAGAGAACTCCCCTTTTTACGTCTGCTTTATCTGGAGCCCTACTGTGCCTTCTACCCAGGACTAGACTTCTCTGAGGGAGTGGGTCCACATTTTCCAACCTAACCTTAGAATCTTCTGTGTCGAGGATCAGTATTCTACGGATAGGAGAGAGAAGTGTTTGTGTTTGTAGCCGTAGGTCTTGTCATACTATAGTGTGTTTTCACGTCGGCTCCAGCCTATCATCCTAGTTCTCATCCTCCATTTTAGCCCCAGCCCGCCATCTTGGACCTTGGCCTGTCCTCTATCTTAAAACCTGATTCTGCTTTCTACACTAGCTCCAGCCCTGCACGTTAGCTTAGTTCCAATCCTCCATTTTAGAATCTGATTTCTACCTTACCTCCAGTTCTCCCTCTTAGATCCCGGGTTTTGGTTTGCCTTTTCTACTTTGTTTTGTTTTGGGTTTTTTGGTACCAAGAATCGAACTCAGGACCTTGTGCTTGCCAGGCAGGCACTTATGCCACTGAGGTATATCCCTGGCCCTGAACTATATTTTCAACTGACCTTTCACAAATACTTTTACCTTATCTATGTATTGCTATTGAAATAATGCATCTTACAGGTCTCTGCAATGCTCAGCATGATATCTTATAATATTTTAAAGATATCTATCTTTATAGTCTGCCTGTATACATACAGATAGTTTTTTAAATATTAGAAATAAGAAAAGATTTGTTTCTGCTGAACTGAAGGGATTCCTGGGTAAATTTTGTTCCATAGTAAGTAAAATTCAGGCTTATATACTTCTTACATTTTGTTTTCTTCTTAAAAATGACTACCCCTCAGTGGGAACTGTACCAGGAATGTCTGAATTTTATGGCTGGGCCCTCAGGGATGAGCCTGTGGCAAATATGAGAAGGAGAGGTTTGGCCCCTGGCCCCTCTACCCCTCTGCAGGTGGCTGTGTTCTGTTCAGTTAATCCCATTAGCGGGCAGGGGCTCATGGGGTTACTCTTAAGGGACATTTGCATAAAGAACTCTATGAGGCGGGAGTGTCAGATTTTTAAAGATGAGGGCCTGAGGAGTAGAATTCTAACCAGAAGCCTGGGGGAGGAGCATTTCACAATAACCTGCACTCTCCCTCCCCTTCTCCTCTGCCATCTCTGATTGCCTAGCAGCTCCCAGTGCACTGAACAGCTTCCCTCCCCTGCTACCCCAGGACTTCGGGACCCCTGCACCCCAGCTCTCCAAAGCAACATGGTACCTTGGTGGTGGTACACCTGGCAGCCAGGTGCCCCCTGTTTCAGTGGCAGGAGCCAGGCCCTGACCACAGCCACGGGCCCCACTGGCTCATTCTGGCTCAGGTCGATAAGGACAAGCCCCGTTTCTTCAGTGCCCACGGCTATGACACACAGACTAGTCAGGAAATAAAAGGAGCTTCAGTACTCTACAGCTGCTTTGCTTTCTCTAAAAATCAAATAAATGTCAGGTGGGGGGGCGTAGAGGAAAGAAACAGGGAAGCAAGAGGTCAAATCGGCAAACAAGCCACAAAACAACTCAGTTGTCTGTTACATAAGCTGCCCCCCCATGCCCACACTGTCCTATGGTTATAGCCAGAGGGGAAACAACGGGTGCTTAGTGACACTTGGGTTGATTTCACACCTTCGTTTAGAGTTGCTCAGAGGTGTATTAACAACTAGTGATTCAACTGAGGGAGGCCTGGATTGCCATTCTGACTTGCCAGATATTAGCATGCCCTTGTAGAAACCGGAAGCCTGCCAATTAAGCTCCCCTGTGTAACTTAAAGAGGGCCTTTTCTAGATACCTGATCTTTCAGGAACAGGAAATTAAGCTAATTTTGAAAGCTCCTGACACTCTAGTTTCCCTAAAATGTAAGTAGCTGAAGGCTAGGATGAATATTATGAATCCTCTGTAATATATATCTGAATGTATATGACAGATTCTAAAGGCAGTGCTCAGTATCACTCAGGTCTGTGGGTTGGTTCTCTTCTCTTTGGTTTTGTTTACTTACTGTCACCCTCCTGAAATGTGTCTTTCAAAAAGGTCTGGGATGGCTAACAGGATTAGAACAACACTGTCACAAAATGAGATGAGGTTCCAGAAAGACCCCTGAATGCTGCAGCATCCATGACACAAACAGTACCCTTTGTGTGGCTCAGCGACAGTCCGCAGGATGAGAGGGTGATTAATTCCATGTGTACATTATAGCTTTATTTCAAACACACAAGCATGCAGGCTGGCAATGATACTAAACATGCAGTCACGCTTTCCCTTGGAGCATGAAAGGCATTTGGATTTTATCTTCCCCGATGAGACCTCTCCACTTCCTTCTAAATAGCTTCCTCCTGTCCCTTAGCTAAGTCAACAGGGAGAACAAGCCTCTGAGTTTTGCTAAATTGTGCACCCTGACAAGGACTTGCAATTGGGAGACCCTGCGTGGATCTAAAGCCCAGAGGTAGCTGCCGCCACTGCTCCTGCTGCTGATGAGACCAGCCTTGCCAGCACCTTGCTGCAGACAGAGGCCGGCTCAAAGCACTGATTTCTTTCCCCATTCTCCCAAGGTTAGGATTCTGCTTAGAACGCTCTGTTTCTAGCTAAAATTTCCATCACCAAAGAACCAGATTTTAGGTAGAGAAAGGGCCATTTTAGCAAATGAGAACAGGAATTGGAGAGGAGGGTCATTTCAACAACAGCAAAAATCAGCAATGCCATTTTCCTGACAGCTCTTTAATTATGATGAAAGAACAAGATGTTTTTTTGGTTTTTTACAGAGGAGGCTTGTGGTGGGGGAAGGGAGGGGGCCTCTGAAAGGGCCGTGGGCTGCTGGGGTGCAGAGTGCAAAGCAGCTGTCACTGCCAAGTGATGGATGCATTTGGAGCGGGAGCCAAGCCCCTCTGCAGTGTGCATGGCCAGTCCGGTCTTCGGGCCACCTTGCTACCTTCAGCCAGGGGGAATTGTGAAAGCAAAAGCCTGCAGGCAGAGATGAACAACCTGCTGGATGCAGGCTTCTTCCTTTCCCTCTGTGGGGCAAGACGTGATTTACCCCATGGGGAGGTCAAGCCACTGCACCGGCTGGAGGGCTTTCAAGCGGCCACACACCCCCATTGTTGGAAGATCATGTTTTTCCTCAGCATCAGGTGCTGGGTCAGATGTGAGTTCCCGTGGACATGCCGGGGCACTGGGGCTGGAGATAGGGACAGAGCCAGAGGCCTGAGACTGATATTCTGGCAGACAGAAGCCATGTTTCAGGGCTGGGGAAAGAGCTGCAGAGCCAGATGCTGAGAGGCCACATTCGGCTCAAGCAAGAGTCCAGGAAAGTCCCCACTCTCCTTTCCACCTCTGCTCTTGTAGTAATCCTGCCTGAATCAGATGTAGGCCCCCTTAGGGGTTCCTCCAACCCTGAAAGGGACCCCAGGGATGCTGGGCTGACAGTACTGAGGAAGAAACAAACCCTAGCCCCTCTCTCAGAGCTGTAAAAAGCTTTCGCCTCTGGAAATGGGAATCTAAGGAAAAGATTAGCCAAGTGCATCCAGGTTAGCTATGAGGACCCTAGGGGGATAAAGGGAGCACAAAGAGAAAACAGCTACAGAGGGGGGTGACTTGGCCCATGCTCCCCTCCCTCTTCAGCTTGGGGGCTTTTTCCTGACAGGCAACATGAAGTGCCACTGCTTTGCCAGCCTCCAGCGCAGAATCTCACAGAGCAGAGGGATGGCTTGAGCCCGCACTCAGGCTGCCTTTGTACAACCGTGCTGTGGGCTCGGTGTCCATGTTAGAAGTGGGGTGGCCGCCCGGAGAGCCCCTGGCCTTGAATTAAACTCTGATTGGCAGCTTCACCACCCCCCCAAGCAGGCACACTAGGCAGCAGCTGCCCCGGGCGATCTGTGGTTTTTCCAGGGTTCCTTCTTCTCCTCATTCAATTGTCACCCTGCTGGAGACACTTCTAATTTTGATTATTATTAGCGGGGCAACTGATAGTGAAACAGCAGGGACTCGGGGCTTTGTGGTAGGTGAATTATGGACATTTATGAGTAAAACCACTTTATTTTCTACACTTAGTAAGAAGATTAACAAGCAGAGTGAAGCAGCTGCAGAATCTTACAGGAGGAGAGGTGGTCTTGATAGCGAGGCAGGGGTGCAGTGGGGGCTCCCCATCTCCCCAAGTTCAAATGGGGGAGTCTGTTCCCTGTCCCTGTCTCAGTGACTTTGCCCACCATCGAGATGGAGGAGCTGTGTCTGCTTTTACTGGATCCATTTAGGGGGAAACACTTTAAAAAAAAAATATGTTAGAATCTGTTTATTTTTCCTTCTTTCCCATTTGGAAAGCAATATTAGGAGTCAGCATTTCTTTCTAAAAGGAGAGATACCCTAGGATAACATCCTTTTTTACCATCCTGAGGCTGCTTAGAGATTTTATTTTAGAATGACTGTAGTTTGGAGGGGAACAGACCCAGATAAAGATCATAGTCACGTCTCAAGAATTGGTCTCATTTTTCATATTAATATTGGTTGAGATTAGCTGGCTTCTTAACTTAGACCATTTACGTTTTGTAGAGCTCTGAAGAGGAGGGTTCCCAGCCACTTTCGGGCAGCCGCAAACCCAAATAAACAGGGACAGTATAATCTTTAAAAAGATCCATCCTTTCCTCTTTAGCTTTGCTCTGATAAATTTTGAGCCATTTAGCACAATTTAGAAACTCAGATTTTCACTGCTAGAAATATGAAATGGTTCATACTAGTCCTGTGGCTTTTTATCCTGCATACCTTCCCTAGTCTGGTGACCTTTTTGAGTTGAGTTTTTTGTCTTCTTGGCATCAAAGCTCCAGTCAATTTGGTTGAAAGTTCAATGGGGAAAAAGCATCTGGATGTTTTGTCTTCAAATAACCAATTTGCCTGAATATTTGAGCAGATCAGTTCATCCATGCACCTGCCCTGATGTCACCCCAACACAGTCTCCCAGTGCTATTGGAAGCAGAGAAAGCAGACCTCCAAACCAGCCTGTTCTGAGAGGCAAGGACCAGAGCCTGTTCATGAGCATGCGTGGGAGTCTCTCGCCTTCTCTGCAGTAGCCATGTGAAGTCTGCTGCAGAGGGGAGACGGGGATGAAGGAGCAGGCTGGTCCCTCCGGGCAGGCAAAGGAGGCAAGCAGTGGGGAGAGAAATCTTTAGAGCTAAACTCTCAGCAACATCATTATCAGAGTCAAGATTTGTCTAGTGCCTGCAGCCATCTTAGAATTTAGAGGAAGCTGAAGCCATCCACCCTCATTTTGTCTTAGGTCACAGCCGGCTCAATCCAGCTAGTGAAAAAAGAAGCGTAAGTGTTGCTTTCATGGAAAAAGAAAGATACCCATGATTTTGTTTCTTGAAAAAGCTGACCCCCACCCTATCCTTATCTCAAAGTCCAAAGACTGAGACTGGATAATCAATTCTGTCTCATTCTTTCTTCACATCTGCACAGACAATGTAGACCCCCCTTGACTGGATTTCCTCCCCTCTTGATCTCTCAGTAAAGTGAAAAGCCAAGTGGTAGGAAGGAAGGCACTGTGGAAAGCAGAAGGTAATGGCTCCCTCGTACATCTCTCCCTTTGTGCTTCTGTCTCAGCAGTTGATTTCTATTTGCAAACAGCTCAGCCCAAAGGAAAGTATCCATATGTCCCCCAGGTACTGTTCTTGGTCTGTGTTACTTATTTTCGCTTGGGGTGTAAGCAGGATAGAGCCTAGGTATGATCAGACCACTGAAGCCCAGCTCTGATCTTCTATTTTTACGTTATAGTCACAGAACCCTGAAAATGTGTTTTTGCCCCTTAAACACTGAGAATTTTGGAGGGTGGGAGAAGGTCAAGAATTGATGACTTAGATTTATCAGGAGCCCCACTGAGCAGACCTCAGAACTATAATAATGGGTCTTTGCTAGACAAATGAATGTCACGCTGCTGAAAGGAAAAGAGCGACAGCTGGCTGCTTCACAGAATCATCAGGTATTAGCAAGGATTCAATTACTATAAACTACAGTGATTCTTTTTGTTTGTTTCCCTGGGGTTTTCAGGCCACTAGTAGCTTTTACCCCTCTTCCTTTGCCGATATGCTATTTTGCTTTACACATTTCAAAAACTTAAGCATCCGTTTTTTCCTCTCAACATCTCTTTGCCATCCATTTTAGAAACTAAATACTTGCTAGAGAGGTCTATGATTTAGCCATTGTCTTCTTTTCCTTTTCTCTTTTTTTGAAAGCTTCCCTCTTTCTTTTTTTCTCTCTTCCCCAATATATGTAGTAGGTATGTAATTTTGTCAACTTGAGGAAAATGAAATGAATGAAATAAAAAGGCACTTCGCTGTCAGTGAAATGGACCAAGCAGAGCTTTGTCTAGGACCATCTTGACTTGGCCAACCCTTCCTTAGCCTTCTTTCTTCCCTCTCCTAACCAGGGCAGTTCACTCAGGCTGGTCTTTGACATTTCTGAGTCACCTTCTTACCAGCATGCTGGTATCACACCACAACTCCCAAGGTTTAGCCTACAACCATCAACCAATCTTCCCTGTTTCCAAGTTCTCAGAAAATCCACTACCTGCCTAGTTGACTGCTGATTTCTCACCTCAGGTCAGACCAAAGGAGCCAGAGGAAGCTTTACCCCATTCCCCCTTCCAACAAGGCATTCGTGTCTTCTATAGTTGAAGGGCTAGTTTTCCAGTCTTTATTTCTTAGCTTTAGGTCACTGTAACCCTGGGATAAAAACAGGTATAATTAGTACATTGCAAGTTAGACTCTACATTTCTATCTATATGCAACTTCCTTTAATAATACCAGTTTTAGTGACACATTTCCTAGGCTTGCTCAATGGCTGAAATCCTCTAAGAGCTGAATTGTAGGACAGACATGTTTGCTTTAGAACCTAGCAGGGTTTGGTCCTGATTAGATCATCTCTTTGTCCTGCCTTCTTAAACATTGCAGGCCCATCTTGATTTACTTGTTCTTTGATCAGGGAGCCACAGTTCCATTCTCCCCCAAGGGTGACATTCTTGTTGAAGGTTGAGCACACATGGTCTTCTGTGCCTGTGGCCAAAGGTTCTTTCCTGGCTGAATCCAGAGTCACCACCAGTTAATTGGGGAAAAATTCGAGTTGGGCATCATGATTTCAGCCAAGCTGGGCATACAATGAGTACACCTGTCACTTCAGCCCGTGCCCAAAATTCAGCCCCATGGATCACAGCTGTAGCATTATTTCAGCATGAGCAATTCAGTATTTCATGTTCCTTAGAAAAAATAAATCATTCCAAGCTGCTACTGTTCACCTATTAACCCTTCAGGGGTTTCTTGAGGAGAGGGGAATCCATAATTTGCTTGGCTAATGGGACTAATATCCCTTTTTGAATTCTGTCTCTTAAAAGGCCATTTCTTACACACAGGGGCTAGAAAAAACAACATCGCCCTGCTCTCTAGCAGCTGCAGCCTTCCAGAATAAGCAGTTAGATTTTCTTTTTATTTATATTTTCACCTGCGCAGTACAAGTTCTCCTTTCTCTAGACAAGCACTGCTTTCTACGGTTGGTGGCTCCCATTTCTTTCCTCTTACCGCAGTATTTTAAATTAGCCCATCATGCTTGGCAAATCTTTATTTACGACTAAGTGCTGAGAGAAAGTTCATCATCAATCAGAACTTCTCCCTTTATGTAAATGGTTCCCAAAAGCAACACACATTTTTTTCGTATGTCCTCCCAAGAGCTGGGCCCCTCTGTCACCTGGATCTTAATAAATGAATTGGCTATCTGCAATCAATCCCCATCATACAAATTGTTTGAAGATACAGTCCCCTGCCTTCCGAAAGAAACTGGCTATATTTAGTTTTTAAAGCAAATCTGCTTTGTGTTCTTTGTAAAGTCAGCGACATTCTTTCAATTTTTTTGGTGTAATTAGCACAAAAGGAGCCGTAATCTGAGAAGTTAGTAGAGACTAAAGCAAGGGAGAGACAGGAATGTTCAGGAAAGTGGGCTGAGGCAGCTTTCCCAGTATTGGGCAGAGAGCAGAGACCTCGGGACGTGGCTGTGGGTAGAACTGAGGTCTGCAGCTCATAAAAACATCTTTTCATCCTATCCCCAGACTGGTTGCAAATGCTTGATGCTTTGGCTACATAATTTTCTCGTAACTTCCAGAGGTCGGCAGAGACCTCAGAAAGCCGCAGGACCATCTGGGTGCTGCTGTTGAGTGGGCTCCTCGTGGACCAGCAAGAGCGCTGTGCACATGCCAAGCCCTCAGCAAACTGCTGAGCGAGGTAGCAAAGGACAGGGTGCTGGGCTTCCCAGCAGACACCAAATGGTGATCAAATGGAAGCTGACCGGTAGCTCTGAGGAGACAGGCTGGGGCTTGCACAGGGCTACCTGCAGGGGATGAGGGCCCTTCTCATTGAGAAAGCTGTGCAGTTTGTACCCCAACAGTGTGTTCCCCCTCCAAATAAAAACCCAGGGAAATAGGTGGCACTGAGCTATAATCACACATTTGTCAACCTGGATCTGGATGTGTGTGAGCAAAGAAAAAAGAAGAAAGGGTACTTGCATTCCCAGATGAATTAAACGTGTGGCTCATTCTGTCGCATTAATTGCTTAACTTGCTCTACCAGCAACAGATGGAGTGGACCTAGGGAGGGCGGTTTCAGCCAGGAGGGAAGGCAAATAACACTGTGGCCCCGTCAGCATCTCAGGTGACTCAAAGGGAGGCTGGTTGCTGGTTGCACAGCTCTTTGAAAGGAGGAACTGAACATGTAAAACTTCTCTTCAGTCATTTTTCACTTTTATGTATCTGCAAAGGAGCAGTTAGCTATAAAATCTGCTGCCTCATTGGGTTTGTAACTGTCTAAGTTTAGGGCTAATTAATGAAGAATTGACTATAATGTTTTAAAACAATCTTTGGAAGAAGAGCAATTGAAAAGCTTCTTTTACCTAAGAAAATGTCTTTAGAAATTTAGCATCGCATCTCCCGTTGCACCAATGGGTATTTTGTTTTCCTGTTGCCATTTTAGTGAGATGTGGGATCAAAGTGCTATCAAATTAAGGTATCTTATAGATGAAAACAAAGGTCAGCTGGTTCAGGCCTATTTTTAATCAGTCTCCCTGCATTATTCCCCATTCTGGATGAGTTTCCATGTTCAAGGCCAAGTTAAAAGTTCTAAGCAACAGGTTTTCCCATTACCTTAGTCCTCATGAAATTTTTTTCCCAAGGGAAATGGAGGATATTTTAGTTTAGGAAGATTAATTTTCCTGTTGTGGAGTGTGAAACTCTTCAGTATTCTTTTGCTTAGTTAAGATTCCCATTCAGTGGGGCCGTTGGGCTGTTGTTATGGATGTGTCCATAAGAGAATTAGGGCCAACTCAGTGTTCCTCATGGACTTTACCTTTAGTTTTAGAGTTAATCATTTGTGCTGATGCCGTGTTCTGCAAAGGGCCTCCCTTTAGGTTTGCTCTTGGGTCTGTTTCTCTCTCCCACCTCTTATCCAAGTTGTTTGTCTCTGTAGAATCTTCAACCAAAGGCAACGTGCACATCGTGTCTTCTAGGTTGAGGCTTTAGGAGGACAACAATCATCCACATAGTCTTCTTGCTCGCTTTCCCGGACGTCACGCAGATGGTGGTTTGTTTAAAGTCACCTTCTGCCTACTCTGGGGCTTAGAGGGAGATGGGGAGAGAGAGGCACCAAGGACCTTGGGAATTTGGCATCTGTGGAGACCACAGATTACTTCTCGTAGGTAGTGCCTGCCCATCAGAGTTAGGAGCAATCCCTGAAAGCTGCAAAAAGTCCCAGTTGGCCTCAAGTTGTGTGGGACGGTTTTAAGTAGATGTATAAAGAGCAACGCAAAGCCCCTGGCTTTAGCAATTGGGTCCAAATACATTGGGCCATGCATTTCCACATTCAGTTTGCTCTAGAGGGAGAACATATTCTAAACTGAAGACACATTGTTTTTCAATTCATTTTAAATAAACAGGGAAATTGTATGTGGACAGGTACTTGATCCGTCGGGTGGTTGGCTTAGGTCTTGAATGCAAGTTCAGGGTTAATTTGTGGCTGGAATTACTAACTGGTGAATAGGACAAGAAAAAAATGCCCTTGATGATCACTCCATTCGATTTTAAAGAATTTTGTGGTCTTCAGTAATAGAACCTTCTTACAGGGGCTAACTAGGAGTGGAAAATGCTTTATACAATACCTGCTTTCATCCTTTCTACACAGTATAGGTTTCAAATAACACTTATTTGCAGTAACAGTTTCAGTCAGTTGTTCTAGTTAATTAAAGTGCAGATTGTGCTTTGAAGACAGAAAGCAGTGTGGAAGCACTAAATACTGTTATTAAAACCTCACAGCTAAAGTTTCTGTTTCAGTGGAAACCTATTTATTGTTTCCTAGGCTATTAAAATAATATTATAATTATATTTTCTCCCAGCTCTTGGAAAATAGCTTACAATGACCCCAACTAATGAAAGGCCAAGGAGAACACTGGTGTCCAAAAACTGAATTACATCATTAAGTATAATATTTTCAAGATTCTAAAATGTAGTGATTCTGTTGCTTCTAAAAGCAGACAAGGCATTCTTACTCCAAAAGGAAGACCCAAAGGAGCCAAGGAACACAAACTCCATCCATAAATATGAAATTTACGAGACCACAAAATTTAAACCCCAACTTGTGAATTCATCCATTGTTGCAAAAAATAGAATATTGGAAAGAAACGTTGCTAGGCCATCTCTCTGTGAGATCTGTGACACCATCTGTTTAACTCAGTTGTATCACTAGGTGACCCAGTGTTTTAGGTTAGGGACATGTTATTATCTCAACTTGCTAGCTGCAGCATGAGGGAGGTCACCTGAGCCAGGGAGGGGCCCTGGGCCTTCCCTGAGTATTTCATATCCAGGACATTTTGGCCCTTGGCCTGTTCCTGCAGCCTGAAGTTTCCATAACTTCCGTCTCTTCGGAGCCAAATGAGGGGCCCCTCCACCAGAAAAGTCTCTACCGTGGATGCTCTAAGAGTGATACTATGGGTTGTTCTGTTGTCATGACATACACTAGGTACTCAAAAATAGCAGTAACCTATTAAGTTACAAATTGATATGACATGGGCACACATGTTAAGCTCTAAGTGGGAAAGATTTAGAAAAAAAAGTGATAACTTTTAGGGCCCAGGTAGGTCAAATGCTAGGCCAAAAACCAGATGCCGTCAGCTCAGCAGAGCAATTAAGTGAAAGCTCTTCTTTCACTTTGTGTCCAGTGAAAACAAAAAAACTGAACACACCACAAACCAGCCTGTGTTGCAGAGCTCTTGGTGTCGTCTTCTCACCTGTAAACCCTTGATTCCACCTGCTGCCATTTATTTACAAAGTAAATGCTCTATTTGTCCATCCATGGTTAATCATAATAAAATATAAGCAAAACCTACACTTAATAAATTCTGTTTTTCAAGGATAGCCTGCCAGGTTAGGAGTTGAAAGAAATATAAGCTGACCTTATGTTACACATTTCTAGGACAATGGTCCCAATTGTGCCTTCCCTAGAACATGTGTCAGTGTATGGGACAGTTTCATTCCTTTTAAAGTTCAGGTGTGATATTTATTTAAAAAGGGAAGGCAGTAACCCAACTCAGGGACTTCCAAATAAGGAGACTCTTCACTATATTCATTGTATAACTGCGTAGCTACTGGCATAAGTATCGAAGTTGTATTGGTTACTATTTACCTTGTGCCTTTTAAATACAGTGTATTTGTGCTTTGCCACATTAGAAGCAGGAAGGTACTTTTAAATAAATGGAGCATAACAAAAATTTCTGGGCAGTTCCCCCTCTTGTAAGTCTTTTATCAATTTTTAAACATGACAATTGATAATGACTCAAATTCAACTAAAGAGCTTTTATTTAATATATAAATATGTAAAACCTCAGCCTTGTCTTTCAGAAGGCACTAATTGAGTTGGTGAACAAGGATGAGTCACGATCTCTGCGATCACAGAAAGGCCTCCCTGCCATGTCTGTTTTCATATGAGCACTTTTGGGGCATCAGTTAAATATTTTTATCCACTTCTCTTTAGGGGGAAAGCATTAATGTAGAACAGTAGTTCCTTTGCACCTTTTTCAAAAGTAGGTACATTCTTGTACAGAAGAAAGGCCCTAAGCAGAGCAGCAACTTCGTAGCAGTTTGCGCAAGTTAGAAACCCACATTTCCAGCAGGGAAGGGCAGGTCTGCAGGTGAGGGTCTGAGTCCTAGGCCTGGCTTCCTGTTCTTAATTCCAAGAATACTTTGGTGACTTTGAGTTGCTTTCTGTTGTCCTTTCAGACTCATAAAAAGGGGGGGGTTTGTAGAATGAGGGTTAGAAGTGAGGGTTAGAAGGGGTCAAGGAAAATAACCTGGAACATCTCTGTCACACCTTTTCTTACTTTGAGTTGAGCAAACTGGAGGGAAAGGAGGGGCTCAGTAGGCCTGCTGAGTGGTTGGTTAGTGGTGTCTTTTCTGTTTTCAAAGCTACTCAAAACTGTGAGTCTCTGGAAGTATCAGACAATTCCCCTGCACCCAGGGAAATGTTTGCTATGTTTGCATTTATAGGCAGACTGCCCCCCTCCCCGATTCTCTTAAATCTGTGAAGAAGTCAGAGAAAGTTAAACTTGGAAAAGAGTTTGTGATTACTTCGCAGATCTGGGTTTGCTGGCATGTAGTATAGGCCTGTGTCCTACTCAAAGCAGGCCCCATGTCTTCACCCGGCCACCTGGCCGCCTGAGCTCACCTGGGCGCGACGGGCTGGACCAAAGAGCTGTTGAATGAATGAACGAGTGAGTGACGCCCAAGCACATGCCTGTGGAACAACAAGGGACCCAAGCAAGGTTCCAGGAAAAGCGAGCTAGGGCAAGTTTGTTGGAAACTTAGTGTCTTTGCCCCTAACCAGTGCTCTCTGCCGTATCTTGGTGGGATACTTGTGAAACAATCTTTAAACAACTTCAAGTTCAATAAACTACTTTCCCTCTCTTCCAGATACCCTCCTGGCGCCCGGGCTGGGCCACCGCCTCTCCCACCTGGGAGGACAACACATGCGTCGACTCTATGCCCTGGCCGCTGCTCTTCGGTTCTGTGTCGCCTGCCTGCTTCTTCTAGAAATGCTAGTTTTGCCCTCACATAGGGGCTTCTCACCAGATGATCAGAAACTCGGTCCAGGCGTCGCGATTAGTGAGGCTTTGCTAACACCTACCTCCGCGGGCACGCGCCACTGGGAGGGCGGGGTGGGTGCCGGTCCCCGCGTGCGCTAACCGGGAAGCTGGAGGTAAGGAGGCGCACAGCAGGGGTAAGCGCCGCCGTCGCACACTTTGCACGCCGCCCAGGGCTACACCACTCACCGAAAATTGGGAGGCAGGTCTGGGAGGCGGGGTCGGGTGCCCACCGTCTTGGGCAAGCCCGCACTCCCCTCCACGCTGCCCCCCGTGCCCACTACCCACACCCGCGCTGCCCCCGCATCGGCGCGCACCCGAGGGCTGCGAGGCGGCCCGTTTGGATGCGTCCTCGGTGGGCCGATTTTTCGTGCTTCCCCTTCGGTTTATATGGGCCACTGCTATGGGTCGGTCCTCTGAAGAGGCTGGGGCGTCATCAGCCCGGGTAAAAGCGCTGCTCCCCGGCGGGGACACTCAGTAGCATCGGCACCGCGGAGCGGGCTGCGTCAGGTGGCTGGTCCGGGCGGCACTGCCCGCTCTCCGGCTCTGGGCTGCGGCACCGCGGCTGGAGCGAACCCCTGTCCCGACGCGGCTCGGGGCGGCGGCGGGCGGCTGGCAGGCAGGCAGGCACTGCCTTGCGTGTGAGTGGAGCTCACTCACATGTAAGTCGGGGAGAGCAGGGGCCACCCGCGGAACAAGAGCCACCGAGGCTGGGACAGGGCAGGGGCGCCCCGGCGCTGCTGCTCTGCCCCGCGCCTGCCGGGCAGCCCCCAATTCTCTCTCTTCTCTCTTCTCTTCATTGGCGTGCGTGCCCAAGACCTAACCAAGGAGCGCCTGAGGGTAACTGCAAACTCGTGCCATCGCGCCTTTTGCACTTTTCTTTTTTAGTTGTTTGACATTTCTCGGTGCTTTTTTATTTCTCGCTGTTGTCGGGTGCTTTTTGGTTTGTTTTCACCCTTTTTTCATTTGCTCATCCTTTTTGACGCTAACTCTTAGGCAGCCAGCCCAGGAGCCCCAGGTCCGGGCAGCCGCGCTCAGCGCCCCGGAGCAGCGCAGCGAGGACCGCAGCTGACCCCCATCACCACCCCGACACGGGGCGCACCGGGGCCGGACAGCCCGAGGCCAGGGGCAAGCAGGGAACCCGGGCCCGGCGCGAGGAGCCGGGCTGCCCGAGGTGGCCGGGTCACCATGCTGAAGATGGCCATGAAGCTCAAAGCCCGGGTGGCGGCGGAGAGCGAGAGGAAGACGGCCGCGGCTGCCGCCGAGGTGGCTGCCGAAGCTGCCGCGGCGGCTGCGGCGCTGGCCGAGCAGAGAGAGCCCATCGCCCCGAGGAAGCGCGGGGACCCCGAGAAGGCTGCGAAGAAGAGCGTGAAGCCCCCCAGGGCCGCGCTGCGGGAGATGTCCCCCGAAAAGTTCCCGACCGAAAAGGAGCGCAGAAAGATCGAGAAGAAACTGCTGGAGCAAAGGAGAAAAGAAGAGAAGAAGAGAGAGAAAGAGATGAAGAAGTTGGAGAAGATGCTGAGGAAGAAGCTGAAGAAGGTGCCAGAAGCCCAGGAGGAGGCCCGAGGCCCCGGGGCCGGCGCCGCCACCGCCGCAGAAGACATGGGCGCCGAGGAGGGCGCCGCCGGGGGCGCCGGGGGCGCCGCCGCCGGGGGCACGAGTAGGGCCTGGGCCGACTGGGACACGGACTCGGGAGACGAGGACGACGCCTACTACAGGGCACCACGCGTGGGAGGCGTCGTGTGGCGGCCCGGGCCGGACAAGGATGGCGCGCTGAGCGCCCACCTGCCCCTCGTGGTCTTCTTGGTCTTCTCGGTGCGCAGCCCCTCGTGGGTGCTCAACTTCCTGCTACAGAAGCGCACGGAGCAGGGCCGCGGCTGCGGCTTCGTGTTTGGGGCGACCTGCTGCTTCCGAGTGTTCCTGGGCTGCGCCTTCTTCTCCTACTTGAGCGGCCGCGCCAAGCGCAGAAGCCGCGCGCGCTCCAGGGCCGGTGGCGCCTTCAGCTCGGGCCATGGGGGCCGGCGCCGGGGGCGCGACGAGCGGCTCATCTAGGCCGCCCCCAGCCCCCCACCCCGACCCCCTTCACCGCCACCAGCCGCCACCATCGCTGTGTAGTGTGGAGTTTTATTAGTATTCGTGTGTGTGTGTGGACACATTTTCCTTTTCGGTTGCTCTGTTCTTTGGTTCGTGCTCGCCTCGCTTTTTTCCACACTCCCTGCTCTCTGGCTCTTTCTGTCTCTCTCTCTTTTAGAAATTTTCCTAAGTCCGGGCTCCTGCTCCCTCCTCTTCCGCCCACCCCGGCCCCTCGGCGGCGCCCGCGGGAGCGGGGGGAGCGGCGGCCTCGGGGCCGCGGGCCCCCGCGGCCCGGGGGGTGGAGCGCTGGCATCGTGCGAGGGGTCGTCACTGGCTCGGAGCCGCCCCCTTTCCCCCCAAGGCCGGGACCCTGGTGGGCCCGCAGCAGGGGGGCGAGGGGGCGGCTCCGGGGCCCGTCCCGACCCGGGCCGGGCGCGGGCGGAGGGACCCCACTTCCCGGGCCCCCGGGGGTGCCGCCTCCCTCCGCTGGCGCCCGCCCTCCCAGCCGCCGCTACCGCCGCGGCTGCTCCTCAGCCCTCCTCCTCCTCCTCCTTCCACCCCCCTCGCCGCCGTCGCCTCCGCCTCCCCCCGCCTCCCCCCGCCCGCCGCGGCGCTTTTGGTTCGGGGCGGCGGGCCCGGGCCGAGGCAATAAGAGCGGCGGCGGCGGCAGCGGCGGCAGCAGCTCCCGCAGCTCCTGCTCTGGTCCGCCTCGGCCCGGCAGGCGGCCTTCGGTCCCTCGGCCTCGGCTCGAGGGGCGGGGAGCTGCTCGCGCCCCCCGGTCCGACCGACGCACCGGCCCCTCCGCGCGGCCCGCGGCCCGCACCCCGTAGTCCGTCCCGAGCGCCCCTCGCCCGCCCGGCGCAGCCCCGGCCCTCGCCAGGCCGCCCGCCCGCCTGCCCGCCCGCGCCCGGCCCCGCCGCCGCAGCCCGGCCGCGCCCCGCCGCCGCCATGGGCTGCCTCGGAAACAGTAAGACCGAGGACCAGCGCAACGAGGAGAAGGCGCAGCGCGAGGCCAACAAAAAGATCGAGAAGCAGCTGCAGAAGGACAAGCAGGTCTACCGGGCCACGCACCGCCTGCTGCTGCTGGGTAAGGGCGGGGCGGGGGGCGCCGGCCCCGGCCCGGCCCGGGGGCCCCGAGGGGCGCCCCGCAGGCCTTGCGCGCCGAGCCCGCCCTCCGCCCAGACGCGCGCTCCCGGCCCGCCGCCCACTCGCGGCCCTATCTGTGGGGGGCGAGGCCGGAAGGGGGACCCCAGGCACCAATTTGGCGGGGAGGGGGCCCAAAAACGGGCAGGGACCGTGGCGGCGCGGGCGCGGGGCCCCTTTGCGGCCCCGCGGCCCCCTCTGCCCTCGCCCTCCTGTCCTCTGCGAGGCCTACACGACGCCAGGGGCTCGGGAGCGTGTTGGGGAGGGGGAAGGGGAGGCCCACGGGGCTCCCGAGACTGCGACAAAAAGAGGGTTTCGGGGACAGGAAATGGGGTGGCGGGCCGAGGGAGGGGGACCCGCCTCCGTGGAGTGTGTGATTTGTGGGAGTGGGCAGAGAGGGGCGCGGAGAGCAGGGGGCGACGCTGGGGGGCGCCGCGCGGCCGAGGGGCCTGGCCCAGGCCGGCCTTGGCGGGGAGGTGGCCGTGGAGTGGGGGGGCGGTGACATCAGCCCCTCGGGAAGGACTGAGCGGTAAAGGTGGTGCAGTGGGGGAGGGGCGCGAGCGAGTCGTGGCGCCGAGGGGGCGGGGAGGCGGGACGCGGCCGCTGGGCGCGACTTGTGCGCTTCGGGCAGGGCAGGACGGACCGTGAGGAGCAGACGTGTCCTCGGGCCGGCCGGCCGGCCGTGGAAGGAAGAGAAGGACAATCAAATAAAATAAGACACACGCACACACACCAAAGTGGATAGTGAGGGCGCAGAGTGCCCAAGGAAGCCAAATGACACGTCATTTTACAGTATGACCTTTTTTTCCCCTTCCAGACTAAGCAGAGAAGAGAATTAATTGTACCAGCTGCCCCCCCTCCAGCAGCGCCCCCCACACCCGTGCAATAAACCATTAAACACACACACGTTTTCCTGTTAGCCACATTGTGAGTGCTTTGTGAAAAAATAAAAAAACAACAACAACAACATTCACAAATCAGAGAAAACTGGAAAATGACATTTGTCTGGAAATGGCTTCTTGGTCTGGAAATGGCGTTTTAAAAAAATTCGTCCTTTTCAAGGTGGGAGGGGGACAGAGCTCTGAAGGGAAGACTTCCCTGGGGGAGATGAAAGGACATTAATTACTTTGTCAAGTGACATTTGGTTGTTTGGTTTTTCTTCTCTTTTTTGACTGTGGTTTTTCCTCTTTGGCCAAAAAAGCGGGGAGGGCTTAACCCTGGGGAGGTGGCCTTTCCTTTTTTCTTTAAGGTGCTGCTTTGGAAAAAAAAAAAAAATTAAAAAATTGTTGAAGTGACCAGATGAATTACACAAGCATTAATTAGAGTGGAAGTTTTCTACTTCCTTGATAATTTGGTTATCTGAATAAATTGGTGAATGTGCTAGGTTCGCACCTAGCCCATGGTCACATTTCAACAAAATGAGGCTTGATTATCAGCAATAAAATGTAAAAGCCTGTTTTTTTCTTCGTGGTGGTGTTTGGTTTGCTCTTTTTAGATAGGTCACTTCTTTGTTCTCCTGGGTCCAGATTAATAAAAGCAGAAAATTATTAAGTGAAAATAAATTTCTTTGGTGTTTATGCATTTGCAGTTTCAGTAATTAAATGGTACATATGGAGAGGCCCTGCCTAAAACTTCTAAAGGTTGAATTATGCTATTTGAATATTAATGCACACATGATTTGATTTCAAAGTATAACCTGGAAAAGTCTGGAATCTCCTATGAATGCTATCTTGCTATCTCAATGCTAATTTAAGTCACGTGTGATGCTAATAGCACCTTAAATTTCTAACACTTTTTGTGTAGTGATTGCCAAGTCTCCACTTAATTTGAGACTGTTACTCTGCACACCCCTTTGCTGTGGGCTTATCTTTTGAGGTGTCCTAGGCTGTAAAGTGGCATTTTGTGAGGATTTATTGATAGCCTTTGGCACAGAAATTTGTAGCCCTATCAGTGACAGCATTTTGCATTTGAAAATGGTGACACTGACCAAATAATGCCCCCCAAAAAGAGGCAACACAGCGCCCCCAGTCCTCCTTTTACCCCATCTTAATTTAAGGGTGTGAAAATTAAGTGGATCACAACCCACACACACACACACACACACACACCAGCCCATTTCTGTAATTTCACCAGTGGGGAAACTGAGGCACAGGTCTGTTTGTGCCTGTAAGACAGATATCTTAATTAACACTGTGAAATTAAAATGCTGGAGATCCTGATGAACATGTATTGTCATTATGGAGTCTCTTAATAGTGCCTCTTACATGTTAATTTATGAAAGTTATGTTCATTAAGATAGGGTGTTTGCTTTGAAATCAATGTTTTTGTGGTTACTAATTTTAACTTTTTACAGATATTGATTACATTCTCTGAAGAAGCAAGAGAAGTAGGAATGCTTTGCTATCTGGACATTAAAACAACAAAAAAATGCAATTAAAAGTAAAAAGAAAAATGGGTGAAACCCACACAGAGTTGTGTGGGAGGAGGGCAAAAAACAGCTCACAGAGGGGTGATCTGTTGAAGAGTGCATTTACAAAAAAAAAAAAAAAAAAGCAAAATAGCAATCCTCCTTCTGGCTTCCTGGTAATGTTTTGTCTATACATAGTTCTTTTTTTAACAAATGAAAGGTGATTTGAAATGGCTGCATGTGTCTCTTCCAACTATTTCAGTGGACAAGGACTTGAGAATCTTTGAAATTCAGTGGTTTCCAGGAATATTTTTCTTCTGATTGTGTTGTCCTTTTACTCCTCTTTGCAATTGTTGCAGGTTACCTAATGCTGATACGGCCTCAGGTGCTCTAATTGATACTAAAGTGCGGACTTTTGAGAAGATGACAGATGACTGATGGTCTTCCATTTTCTTCTGCAACACTGTTGTATCCAGAGAGAATTTATCTTTGGAAAGACACAGTTTGCAGGGGAAAATGTAACAATATGGTTTTAGGGGTGGGCTCTGAAGTAGCCCAAGGGGTGGGAAACCTGCAGGGAAGGTTGCTGCAGTGTGCACATGTTTCGGGGGGGGGGGGGCTGCTGCATGAGTACGTGATGTGGCACAGACTGCAGTGTCTGGGCATTGTTTGCAAATCCAGAGTATTTTAACCATGAACTGACAAACAATGAATTATGTGGTTATCTATATTCACGTGTACATTTTACCAGTGAATTGTCAGGTTTGAAGAATTCAGTGTCACAGTTCTAACTTATTTTCTCCCCCACTTCAAAATGATAAAATGGCATCATTCACTTTGCCGCCTACCTTGAGGACCCATAATTTTTAAAACAGCCAAAAGAGAAAACTTAAAAAAAAAAAAAAAGACAACTGGAAACAGCAAGACCTTTAATTCTTGTTTGTTATTCTGGTGAAATACTGCAGGGTAGGCACTGAGTTAGATTTTTGTTTCTCTCTGCGTCGAAATGTCAAAATTGCAAGTCTATTGTGTTTGTTGTTGTTGTTGTTGTGTGTTGCTTCTTTGAAAAAAAAAAAAAAAAACTTCTCTCCCTGCCCAAAGTGTGAGATGCCTCTTTCTTAACCTGAGACTTACTTTCGTTTTCTAGGTGCTGGAGAATCTGGTAAAAGCACCATTGTGAAGCAAATGAGGATCCTGCATGTTAATGGGTTTAATGGAGAGTAAGTGTCAAAGCCGTGCCCAGGCATGAAGGACAGCCGATGTCATACTAACCTTTAGGGAGGTATAGGTAGCTTGTAGGGCTGGGCAGGTAATTTTCACTCTCCCCCAACTTATATATTGGAAAATCCTGGGACAAGGTCTTTGGGGCTGCCCCCTTCATCATTAAGCTTAGGTGCAACTAATAATAACAATAACAACAACAAAGCACCCATGTGCTCATGTAAAACGTCAGCCCATCCCAGGAAAACGTTTTTTGGTTGCAGAACAGTTCACAGCTCTTGGCCCAGGGCAGCGAGTCAGAGGCCAGGTCCCCTGCACAGCCTGGCAGATTGCTGCAGTGAGTCTCCAACAGGGCTGACATGGCCTTGACCACCCTTGTCTGGCCAGCGCTGACCTGTGCAGGGTGTTTTAAACTCTTGGGGAAATATTGTTTCAATAATGCCCTTACATAACAAAGTTGGATGTGTCGGCCTTTGTTAACAATTTTTCATTTTTTTGCCCCCCTTTCAAATTAACATGATGGGCAAATAATTTAAAGTTATTTACAAAATCAATATTCCTGCCTAAAGAAATGAAAGGGAAGCATTAAAATGATGAAAAGCCTGCAAATTAGATTATTTCCTCCTAGTGCAAGGGGCATTTTGCCTTTGAAATGTCCTGGGCCTTGTGGTATAGGACAATATGGCAATACTGCAGTGAGAATAAAGATTTGCTAAAAAAAGAAACAACATATCTTAAAGATGTGAAATTAGTATGGGGTCCTCTGTGCCATGAAGAAAGTGAATCGACCAAAGGAATATTCAGTACATCAGGGAATTAATTTGCTTTTCACCCCCAGACCCCCAAATGGGCCCCATCCTTCACTGTCCTGTAATGAGATATATAAAACAGAAAAAGCTAATTTACCAGTCTGTTTTCATTCCTGTGGGGTGGTGAATCTCACTGCAGTACAAACACCTGAAGGTGCTAGTTAGTCTGCAGTAACTGACTGGTTAGCAATCCCATTCCTTGTTTAAACCTAGATTCAATTGAAAATTTTTCCCTTGTATTAACTTCCATTTCAGAAGGCAGATAGAAAATAGGTGTCATTGTTTAATTCCATTATGCCCCCCCCACACACAAAAAGCAACCTCCCTTCCTGTGAGTTAAGGAGCGAGATAACTTTACCTTTTAGACTGCTAAAGGTGGTTCTTTATTGAAAATTCTAGAATTTGTTAGCTTAGATAATAGGTTAGAGAAAGATGACATCACCTGTACAAATGGTCATTTACATTTAGGATGCTTTTTCTATTTCAACCCTGAATTCAGAAAGATTAGTTGGTTTGCAAAAGGACAGATGAACTCGTTTGCCGGTTTTATGAATGATTCGGTGAGTTATACATCAAGATACTATTAAGCGTGTCACCTTCACTTAATCACAAACCACTTCTGAAATTCTGAATTCCCGAAGCAGGCTTCTAGCCATGGATGTGTAACTTCAAAAGAAAAAAAAAAGTCTTGCATATATCCCTCCCCGCCCCGTAAGTTGCAGGGAGTGCTTCTTCATGAGACTAGTTAAGCAAAAATAATTTGACCATGCACCCTGTAGATAAATATTTTGATTAAAGTTGGACACGGCTAACATTTTTAAAAGATGCAGCAGCCACTGTTTACCTTAGCTTGAGTCAGATGGAAGAGAAGTCATCCTTAAATAATTCACTTGAAGTTTTATTACTCTACAGGTTGCCCTAAAATTGTACAACTTCTTGCAGAAAGGGTTCACCTCCGTGAGGGAGCCAGCCTAGTGCAGATGAGGCTTCTAAACCAGAACTTCTCTTTTCTATTTTCTCTTCAAAAAGAGGAAGTGACATTCCCAGTTTGCCTCCTTTGTGGATCTCAGAAGATGTTAAATTTAGCCTGTGAAAGTGACACACAGGGGAACTGTTAGTGGGGGGGGTCAGTACCTTATTTTTACCTAATGCAGCTAAGCCTCCTCTCTCCTTTTTCCTCACTGTGGTATTGCAACAAACACTGGTTTCACAATTCCCTGGTAAATTGTGACCTCTGTCCCTAAAGGGTGGTCTGCCTGCTGTGTGTGGGGCTTTTCTTCCCCTCATCTTTTCCCCGTTCTGCCCCGCCACCCTGCACTTTGTTAGTTCTAGGCTGAGCTATGACATTTGCCTTAACTGTCCACAGGCTGCCGTGCCAATTACATTTTTCAAACTAACATCATATTAATTTGACCTTCAGAAATACAGAAGTCGAATACGGATTTTTCTAATTCAACGCTAACTCACTCACCTTTAATGCCAGAAAAAAAAAAAATCATCATTAACTGGTTAAGCTAAGTTAATTATAAAACCATGTAGAAGGCTTAGCTCTCCTACCCTGCCACCCTCAAGGAGCAATTCCTACAATTTATGAAGATCAGGTTTGGTTTTTGGTTTTTGATTTATTTTGCTGCCTCAGAGTCCAGACAGTTGTAACGGAGGACAGTGTATAAACATTAACACTGGATAGGTTGTTTCCCCTGCTGCAGGAATAGAGGTCATTTTTGCACAGGAAATCACAGGCACACATCTCCCGTCTGTGCTTGTGCATGCTCAGAACATTTTGAAGATTCTGACCTGGGACAATTAGGAGGAGCCTTCTGCGCTGCCTTATTCTCAAAAGAGTTGTGTGATAAATCACTGCTTTAGGTCCCTGATGCATGTACATTTAGTGAAAGCACAAGAAAATAATTATCTGTCCCTCCTGTATCCAACCAGAGTCTCCAGAGGGCCCTGTTAATACTGCAGCGAAGGTGTGGAATTCTTCCCCCTACGGCCTGCAGTCTCAGTAGACTGTTCTGAGTTAGCCAGAAAGGCGACCTAAGAACTGACGGGAGGATGGCGCGCGAATTGTTGCATTGCTCTTGGCTGATTGTTTAGGAATGTGGAGAGGCTGTGTGGGGTTTGTGTGAAATTGCGGTGCCTTGCAGATTAGGTGAGCTTTCAATCTCTCTTTACAAGGGGCGGCGAAGAGGACCCGCAGGCTGCAAGGAGCAACAGCGATGGGTAGGCACATTCAAAACAGAAAAATTTTTAAACAAACAAAACAAACATGAAGATCATGCTGGGAAACTGAGGACACAGACTCGGGAAGAGAATAAGAACCATTTAAGGGCCATCAGCCATCTTGGTATACATTTGCAGCTGAAGGGTAAACAATGTCTTAACAAGTAAAGTGCAAAACAATTGTGTTGGCCATACATAAAGTATAATTAGATCCAGCTGGGGGAAAGCTATAAATTTCACTTTTAGATAATTTAGAATTTTAAGAATCAATGTTTTTCCATGTGGTTTCTATTTTCCCCCAGTTCTGCATTTGAATCAACTACTGGTTTCTAAACCTGTGTACTAAATTCTATCTGCCAAATGTTGGTCTGATTTTAAAATTTCAGACCTCTGAAAAAAAATTTTCCCCCTCTATTATATTCAGTACCCCCAGCACTCAGGAGGCTGAGGCAGGATAACAGCTGTGAGTTCAAGGCTAACCTGGGCTACCTAGTGAGTTCAAGGTTAGCCTGCATTGCATAGCAAGATGCTGTCTCAAAACCCCCTCCCAAAAACAAGTCAGTGCCACACGGTTCTTAATTTTGAGAAATGCCTTGGCACCTTGAGGCAGGTCATTATTAATCATCTTGAAGCCTCTGGCCTTTTAAAAATGATGAAATTTATTATAATCCGAAGCACTTTACATCACCTAGTAGATAAGGACATTCATGATGGCATCTTTTTTTTCCCATTCATTGTCACTTTTTTTCTTTTGTTTCCTGCATTGCCACATCCGTCTCGTGTGTGCGCACATACATACATGCACATGCATGCCAGGTAATCCACTTCAGCTCCACTTGCATACTTAGCATGCAGGGATGGAGCAGCAGTTTCTTATGAGAACACACAGGGCCATTGACTTAGCCTAGGGCATTTCAAAAGAATGGCTTCTGTGGCTGGGGAGAGGCGGGGCAAAGGATACTGGGGTCGGGGAACAAAGTAACTGACACTTGTTTGTTCATCTGTTTCTTTTAGAATATATTATCCCTAGATGATGGCTACAGTTTCTCATCTTCCCGGCTATGTCCTATCACAATTTGCATGCTGGAATCCCTTGTTCTTAGGATCCTCTAATAAGAATACTATTCTGTTGTCTGGGGGGAGGAGGGAGGGGGAGGGGGCCCCTACCTATCACCTCACCTTTAAAAATAACTAAAAAAAAATCCTTAATTGGCATAAATGTAGTAGAATAATAGTCAAAAGGCATCTATATAAGAAGTGACTAATTGATAATCATCTGTACCAGAAGTTAGCACCTGAGAACTAAGACACCCTATTGAGCAACCCTACTGTGTACTAGATGTTGTGCTAAACCTTTCAGTCCTACTAATACCTTGCCTGCACGTCTCTGTGATTCTGTTCTACAAGTAAATATAAGTATTAACATTCCTGATAAATAAAAACTCTCTGCATGTCTCAGCATCCCTGTATCTTGCGTCTGTCTTCTGTCTTTCTTCTTTTGTCTGTCCCCTCAAAAGCACAAAGATAAGGTATAGCCCCAGACGAAACATAGTACACATCCCTTCCCCCACCACCTAGCTGAAGAGGGCCAGGGCCTTTTAAAAACTGCTAACCCTACTAATCTTTATAGATGGGGGGAGGGGCGCAGTGCTGCCCTAAATACATGTCCCCCCACCTCAACTTGTTGGTCAACTAGATTACTGGCAAGTGGCATATATTTTGCCTTTGTTAAGTGGTTTGGAGACATCTAAGGAATAGTCTCCAAATTTTACGATCAACATTAAATTCATTAAGCAGTAGTACAAATGATGATAAACCTGCCAACCCCCAGTATAATATCTCCATCTACATAGTAATCGCTTCAATGGAAGAATTTTATGTTTTAGTATTACACACCCGAATTAGACTTTAGATTTCTATTTTAGCTGTTTTATACTTGATATACTCCCACACCTATTCACATACGTAGATGAATACTGAACACGTTCTCAAAATACCCATATTTTAAGACTGGAAGTTTTCCAATTATCATACTACTACTTAGACCAAAATATCAAACTGAATGAAGGAATCTCATTTCTGGAAATATCTTTCCCTTGCTATATGTGGATTTGGGTATTTAATATCTAAGCACACCTCATTTTTCTGCTGTGGGAACTTTCAACCAGCCTTGCAGGGCTGTGAGTGCCCATGCCATGGAGCGGTTTCTAATCAGAGGGAGTAAATTTGTCCTAGGGGATTTCAGGAAAATGCTGAATCAAAGAGTAAACTTAAGGGACATCAAACACATGTCCTTTTAATCTCTAACAGCTAAACGTCTAATTTTAGACGAGGCTAGAAACTGTTAATTCCAGAAATGAGCTTCGATTCCCTACACTCAAAGCATCAGGGTCCCGCAGGGGATTTCAGTCCCCTTAAATACAGGGTGGCCGAACTTAAGGAGCCCGGGGTGGGGGTGGGGCGGGGAGTGGTCCAGCGGCAGCTGTCAGATTGGGCGTGAGTACCACACCGGGTCTGGGCACGCCCTTTACCATCTCAGCCCTGAGGTCCTGATTCTCCCCACACACGGGGTTTCCCTTCACTTCCGGAAGGGCTCCTGGGACCACCTGTCTGCGCTGCCCCCCCCCACCCGCACTGTTCTCCAAGGTGACAGCGGCCCCTTAGGCTTTGCTGGTCGGCCCCTCCCCCTCGTGCACCAGAACTCTACTAATGACGGCCCGTGAGCGCGCGAGGCTCCATCCTAGGGGTGAAAGAGCATTCAGAAGAGGGGGCCCTCTCTCCAAATGTACAGATAACTTACTTGGAAAGCATAAAAAGCCCAGGAATGCTTAATTATGATAATTCTTCGCAAAAGGAAAGGGCAGGTTGTTTAGAGAGTCCCGTGGCCCGCATGCATGAGAACTCACTCCCACCCCGCTCCTCACCCACCTCTGCGCCCTCCCTCTCTGGCACCTGCACCACTAACTGCCTGGCCTCACTGCAGTAACTATCGACCCCCCCTTGCATTTCCTCTGCCTTGACCTTCCACCTGCCCCACTACAGAGGGGTTATTTAATTTCTACCTTCATCCTCTGACTCTTGGTATATCAACCCAGGGAATGCTTCAAAAATGGGGAATGTCAAGTTACAAACAAAGCCTGCTCTGTCCACTGCCCCCTCCCCTTTCTAAGTCCGACGAGATCGGGCGCGTTCACAGTGGTATGGCCGTAGACCCCTTTATAGATCTGACTAGGACTTTCCCTGTCAGTTTGTTTCCCCGCGGGGGTTGTGGCACCTCTTCCACAGGATGATGCCTCTCGTCCCAGGGCCTCACACTCAACAGGTGCTGCACACATTGTTCTTTCAACAAGTCGAAGAAGGCAAGGTTTGGGCCAGACAAGATCCGTACCCCAAGGAAGAGGTGCTTTATTGTCCCCTAAAAACACAAGCTTCAGAGTCTCCCATAGCTGTGCCTCTAATGAAGGCCATTTGCTAAAACACAGAGCATTTAGATCAGTGCAATCTCCTGCAAAAATTAACGTACTGGCAGGACCCCAGCAGCCAAAGGTTGGGCCTTTATCAGTGGGACCAGTGATTCTGAATATAAATCATTCCATAGAGACCACACAGGCTGTCCTGGTGTTGCATTAGCATCAAAATGAGAGAAAAGCAACAAAACCTCAACTTGTTTAAAAGGAACCTGACCCCCCCCCACCGATAGGACTCCTGGGGGAGGGTCTTATTCCTAATCACACCAAGGGACCACTGTGTGTTGTAAACCAGAAACACTGCTAGCCCAATACCCAAAATAGCCTCTCTGAGATGCACAACTGTTTAAATAAACAAACAATAGGGCTACAAATAGGACTGCAAAGCCCTGGAATCTGTAATTAAGGATTTTAACACCACCAGCAGCATTCAGTGGCCCTCAGTATGCTCGTCTAGCAGTGGAGCAAATCCCAAATCCCCTCCTGTAATGACCTATTGCCCCCACTCCAGTAGGGGTACTGATAAGGGCCAAACAGAAGCCTTTTAGGAAGTATCAGGGTGTGGCATGGGGGCTTCACACCAGGAGAGCCACATCTGGAATAGCAAAGGAGCCAGGTGTAATTTCTGGTACAGTTGATCATAATCTCAATGCCAGTTGCCTAATCTGCCCCTGTTGGCATGGCCTCAGGATGCATTTGGGAAGCCATAATTTATTCAAGTGCCTCTAATCTCCATACAGATCTGAACCCACAACTCCTTGAAGAACAGAATACTATGCTTCTTAGTTGGACAGTCTTGATGAAAGTGACACCCTGGTGGGCAGGGTGCAATATGATTCTCTTCCTTTTCACCCCACTGTAGTGAGAAGGCCACCAAAGTGCAGGACATCAAGAACAACCTGAAGGAGGCTATTGAAGTACGTGCCCGTCCTTGCCCCCGCCCTTGCCCTTTCACTGTTAGCAGCCCCGCCCACACCGCTGTGCCCCTGACTTGACTTACTAAATCATTTCCAGACCATCGTGGCAGCCATGAGCAACCTGGTGCCCCCTGTGGAGCTGGCCAACCCTGAGAACCAGTTCAGAGTGGACTACATTCTGAGCGTGATGAACGTGCCGGACTTTGACTTTCCACCTGTAAGCCACGCGTCTGCCCTGTGTAGCCACAGCCCCTGTTAGCTCAGCAGTGGTGTGAGCCCATGAGACCCTCAGTGACATATATAAATCCCCCCCCCAGGCACAAATGCAGCCACAGATCGAAGAATTAGCTACTTAGGATGATGTTAATTCCATACATACCCTGATTTAAAAAAAAACCAAAAAACCTAATATACTATTAGGGCTTTGCTCAAGGTGGATGAGCGAAATTCTATCACCCCTTATAAATGGTGGCTCACCCACCCCACAAATAAACATTCACCATAATAATAGTATTCTTGCTTTATTAGATTATAAATGTTTATGAGGGGAAAAGTCCTGAGCTATGACAGGCTTGATTATTCCCTCATCCACATGGTAGGACAAACAAAACTATGGTCGATATGACATGCAAAGACACCTAAATGGAACATCAAGGAAGATACTTGCTTTTTGCAAGCTGCCTTTTAACATTAAGGTTTTTCTAAAATCAGCCCTTGCATGGGGCAGATGAAGACATCCCATCTCATTGTTAAAATTTTTTTAGAAACCTACATTATAACTAGTATAAATTACAAAACAGAATATTGTCGAAGTTAAAATTTTCTTCTATGCAGTAAGTGCATAACGTCTGTCATTTTTCTAAACACAGCTCTTTCAGGCAATACAAACTGCCCGAGCCTGAACATACACATTTTGGCCCCTGGTAGGGGGAGACTTGTTTAAGACAGGTATGGGATACAAGATGGAAAGAATCAAATTTATAAGGCCCAGAAGGAGGAGACTTGTCTGCAGCTAAAACAATGAGTTATTCTGTTTGTAATGGCTTTCTTGAGAATTCGGGTTTATGTATTTTAAATAGGTTTGGCTGCAAAATTAGATTAGCAGGGAAGTAGTATTAATTTGTATAAGTAGGTATGTTTTTAAAAATAGGAATTTTAAAAATTCAAGCAGTAAACACAAATAGGAGTAATGACCCTAACTTTCTCTGATTCTGTATTTCTAATGGAAGACAAAATGGCAGCTGTTGCACACACATCCAGACAGTAACTTTCAGTCAGCCCCACCAACACCTGAACTTTACGTTCCTACCTACCACTCCCCATTATAATTTTGGTAAAACTCCCATTTTCAGCAGTGGTGTGAGCCCATGAGACCCTCAGTGACACATATCCCCCCGCCCAGGCACAAATGCAGCCACAGATCGAAGAATTAGCTACTTAGGATGATGTTAATTCCACACATACCCTGATTTTAAAAAAAGACAAAAAACCCTAATATACTATTAGGGCTTTGCGCAAGGCAGATGAGCAAAATTCTATCCCCCCTTATAAATGGTGGCTCACCCACCCCACAAAAATTAGCCTCAGCACCTCTTACCAGTGAAGTTTCTTATTTCCACAAGACCAACCGCTCACATAGCCGAATGCAGATTAGTGCATACTCTTTCTATATAAAAAAGTCTGCAAAGAAACAAAATTATCTAGTAGTTTACTTTCTCCTACCTCCCAAGATATGGGGGAAAAAAATTACCCTAAATGAGTAATTCACCATAAGAGAAAAAGGAATTCATTATGGAACTCCTGGATATATTTAACATGTTGAATTAAAGTTCTATGCAAGCACTAAAGTGCTGGTTAGAGAGTGAGCTGTGGTCTTGGTTTAAATGACGGTGTTCTTGATTGGGTGCGTGCTTTCCTGAACGTCTTTCCTGAATGTTCCTTCTTGGCTTCACTTCCAGGAATTCTACGAGCACGCCAAGGCTCTCTGGGAGGATGAAGGAGTGCGCGCCTGCTATGAGCGCTCCAATGAGTACCAGCTGATTGACTGTGCCCAGTAGTGAGTAACGAACTCCTCTTCACTTTCAGAACCCACACATACAACACACGAAAATGGAGAAAACTTCAATACCTGAAGTTCCAGTAATTCTTTTCACAGAGCCCAGCCAGTGACCCTACCAGCAGTCACAAAGTTCTCATCTGATTCATTGGATATAAAAAGCATTTAGTTGCACTTTTTAGTACAGTGAAACCATTTTATATAAACAATATCTGTTAGAGAAAAATGATAATTCTTTGCACTGCAGTAACGTTCATCGTTAGTTTGAAGTAATTAATTGAAATGACCCATAAGCATTTAGGGAGATTAGGTGGCTGTCACACTTTGGATAATGTAAAAAATGTTATATTTTGTTGGTGTAATTTAAACATTTAACAAACAACATAGGAAAAACATACTTCCCCACTCCCTGGCAGTTAATTGCTTTGCTGTTTTCTGCTGCAAGGCAAGGAACTTTAATAGCTTCCACAGTGTACATGATTACTAGATTATGGCAATCTGGATGGAGTTAGCCTTTGTGTTTTCTTGACTTTCGAGATCAGATTTTAGTGCACACCTCTGCCTGATGCCCGAGGGACAAACCTGTGGTCCAGAAGGGGGGCCTCCCCCTGGGGGCTCCCAGCACCCTTCCAGGGCTCTCTTCCAGACGGCATAATACCATACATCTGCAAAGTTGCCTTTTAAATACTTTATGACCTCCCTCATCCTGCACACAACAGAGCAAGCATATGGTGGTCCGGGCCATAAAAAAATTTAAGAGCTATCTTTTGTTTGCTGAGGATGCACACAGCAACTCAGTATATTTGAGAGCAGGAGTGTCTTATGTAATAGGCAGGGGCAGGCAGACAGCACAGGATATCTCCAGATTTATATGAGCCGATGTTAGGGTCTGTGGACTCAATCACTTTATCGTTCCCTGGCCCTGCTTTCTCATAGGAAGTTATCTGATTATTTTTAATTGTCACATACATAGGTACATCATGGTATAATACTCAAGCAAAGTTGCATATTCTTTCAAGGAACAGGAAAACAGTCCATCGTGGCCCCCCGCCCCCACTCCTCCTTCAGCAAAGTCCCTGATTTTCTCCAAAGTTTGAACTGAAAGCTGGCAGCACTAATTATAGTAACGCAAAACAAATGGAAATCCTGGAATTGTTTGGGATTTGTATTTTGGATCCAAGTCAGGAGTTAAGTACAGGTACGAGATTAGGAGGTTGTAATCGTCCCAGCTGTGAATGCTGGGGCAGGCGGTGGGATAATTTAACGGTAACTTAGCCAGGTGGTTTTTGATTACATCATTTAAAAGTTTCATTTTTTAAATACAGCAATGCAACATTACTCCTGAAACTTTATTTGAAAATGGTACCATTTGCACAGATTTTGAAAAGTTTTCAGGAAACTCTAGAAAAGAGAACATAACTTAAAACTTTTAAAATGTCTTCCCTAATCAGATGGATAAAAAGCCCTCCATTTGCAGTGACATACCAGTATGTTTCTAGTTTTGACTGCCTTTATGTTGGAGTGCAGGGAATGGTCTGGTGCCCATTTCTTAAGCTGCCTATTTTATTTGTTGAGCTGGAGTTTGGTTGGCCCCACTCCAGATGTCTTCTCACAAGATTTGGTGCTGAAGATCTATTTATAGAACTGTGGTTCTGTTGCCATGGCAACATGCTGGAGGCCAGGGTGGCTGGGGAGCTATTTCTGGACCCGAGCTGTAATGTAAGATTGACTGGGCAAGTTAGTATATCCTTTCAGCCAGACCAGCTCCAAACTGGTAAAAAGGAAGGGGAAAAAAGGGGAAAAAGAAAAAAAAAAACTTACGAGATTTCTTTAAATTGATTTTTCTCCCTTTGTGATTTTATTTTCTAATTAGCCATATTCAAACAGTTCCCACCCCCAACCCCCAAAAAGACCAAACTGGTTTTCACATTAATTTTGCATATTAATTAAGTTCCCCCAGTTTTTGCAATTTCACTTTCCCTAATTGTGTATCTAGTCCAGCAACACAGGCAAGATACCATTTGAAGCTGAAAGTTTTTAAGAAGTGTGCTGCTTCGCAGACCCGATAGGCGGAAGGGAACTTTGTGTGTTTCCTGTTCAGTGTGGCGAGGCCAAGAAGGGCCCCTTTGTGCCTGTGCTTTTGTTCTTGCCAATCAATGAGATTCTTAAAAAGTAAAAAGGAAGGACATATTCTGAGGAACTAAAACAATCTCATTTGCCCTTGAGGGAAAAACCCTTGCTGATTTTAAGCATGCCACTTCACATATTTTTTAAAAGCCAAGTGACCTGGAGACATGTAATTTTCAAACTATTGTCTATTTAGTCAACAGCAGACAGTTTGAAAACTA
Organism: Dinomys branickii; assembly: GCA_004027595.1. Taxonomy (NCBI): domain Eukaryota; kingdom Metazoa; phylum Chordata; class Mammalia; order Rodentia; family Dinomyidae; genus Dinomys; species Dinomys branickii. The sequence goes on along the minus strand of PVLD010016223.1, from coordinate 1,933 downwards.
ACATATTTTTGTCAGTCATCAAATGGCATGGGATTTGGTAGGCCTGGTTTGGAGGTCTTGCTCTATTGGTTGACATGTATAAAACCAATCATTTTAAAATTAAAAGCAAGAACAAAGGCCTGCCCTCATCCCGCCTGTGTGCTTCATCTCGGTGGGACAGTCCTCTCCACTTAGCCAGCACGTGGAGAGAGACAAGACAGTGGGCAAGTTGGTGCAAGTTCTCTGAACGTGGTCATGTGTCTTCTCTTTCTCCAAGCTTTCTGGACAAGATTGATGTCATCAAGCAGGATGACTACGTGCCCAGCGACCAGGTAGGCAAGACTCAGTCAGAGGATTTAGAATCCTCTTTTCAAGCTAAGCAAGACTTTGTCTCCAATGGGTAATTATTATTTTGGTTGGCTTGAATGAGATCCACTAACGCACAATTTTGTGATAGGACCTGCTTCGCTGCCGTGTCCTGACCTCTGGAATCTTTGAGACCAAGTTCCAGGTGGACAAAGTCAACTTCCAGTAAGTGAATGATTCCCTTTTTATAAAATAGACAGTGGCTTGACGTGCTTTCTGGCACTTAGAGCGGTGGCTGCTTGGAATAACCACATGTGCACTCTCTACCCCAGCATGTTCGATGTGGGCGGCCAGCGCGATGAACGCCGCAAATGGATCCAATGCTTCAATGGTACGGACACGGGTTTTGCTGCTCTGTTGCAATTACTAGGGAGCATTTCTGCTTGTAACGCTGACTTTGTTTGGTTTCTTGCCATTCAGATGTGACTGCCATCATCTTCGTGGTGGCCAGCAGCAGCTACAACATGGTCATTCGGGAGGACAACCAGACCAACCGCCTGCAGGAGGCTCTGAATCTCTTCAAGAGCATCTGGAACAACAGGTGTGTATTGAGCCCCCCGCCCACTTGCCCCGAGCCTTGTGACTGCTCTCGGGGTTCTGATTTGCAGTGCTCTAGAAAGAACTCACATGGCAGTCCCTAGGCAAGCATCTCAGCCCCTTGCAGAAAGCGTGCTGTCTCTTTCTGCACATCGAGCCTGCTTCCCTCTTTGTTAGATGGCTGCGCACCATCTCTGTGATTCTGTTCCTCAACAAGCAAGATCTGCTCGCTGAGAAAGTCCTTGCTGGGAAATCGAAGATTGAGGACTACTTTCCAGAATTTGCTCGCTACACTACTCCTGAGGATGGTACGTGTGGCTTCCATTCACAGTGGCCGTTCACTCAGGTGGTTTTTTTTTCAAGAATACTTCCAACCCCCTTCATCCCCAGACTATAAAGGATCTGTAGGGGAAGGCAGAAAAATGTATTTTCACTGGAAAAATCAAGAATTAAGTGAGAAGTTAGGGGACTACAATGATGTTAGCAGCTCATCTCTAATCTTCACTATAACTAATGCATATTTATATTCTTCATAGCTACTCCCGAACCTGGAGAGGACCCACGCGTGACCCGGGCCAAGTACTTCATTAGGGATGAGTTTCTGGTGAGTAGAACTGTCTATAGTTCCCACTTTTTTCTTACAGGTGTCAGTTTACTTAATTCTGAATTTAGGGATTAAACCATCCAGTTCTTCCATTTTCTCTCATCAGTGTCCAGCATGCATTTTAGCTGTGTGTGCCCCTCAAGCTAGCTGTGCTCCTCAGTAATGTGGGTGGCGGGCCCATGCGTGTCCCTGGTGGGCATGGAGGTCCTGGAAGGAGTCCCTAACCGAGCCTTGCATCTCTGTCCACAGAGAATCAGCACTGCTAGCGGAGATGGGCGCCACTATTGCTACCCTCACTTTACCTGCGCTGTGGACACTGAGAACATCCGCCGTGTGTTCAACGACTGCCGTGACATCATCCAGCGCATGCACCTTCGTCAGTACGAGCTGCTCTAAGAAGGGAACTCCAAATTTAATGAGAGCCTTAAGCACAATTAATTAAAAGTG
>PVLD010016222.1:0-45718 GCA_004027595.1 Dinomys branickii | reverse complement strand
ACACGCGCGAAACGTGGGATTGCCGGGCGTCTCCGCCGCTAACAAGCCGATCTCTGTCGGGAGTCGCCGGGGGGCTGCGCCGGCTCGGGAGGCGGGAAGGATCGAGGCGTCCGTGTTCCCAGGGCGCCAGGGCCCAGCAAATCCCTCTCTCCGCTTCCGGCGGCGCCCTCCACGCGGCTCGCCCGACACGCGCGAAACGTGGGATTGCCGGGCGTCTCCGCCGCCAGCAAGCCGATCTCTGTCGGGAGCCGCCGGGGGGCTGCACCGGCTCGAGAGGCGGGGGGGCCCGAGGCGGCCGTGCTCCCACTGCGCTTGGACCGATCCCAGCTTCTCTGTCTGTCTTCTTCACCATGATTAAATTTGTACTGATGCAGATGAAACTACTAGTAGTTTAGTAAGAACCAAGACAATGATGTCAAGCTGTACTAGTCTGCACTGATGTGTTCTGTTGCCACTGTGCACTCACATTATAAAAATGATATAAATTATTTTATTTAATAATGCCACTGATGAAGTAGTAAGACTATTTTATTACATCTTAAATTTTGAATATATATTATTTGAATATTCTGTGATAAAAATGGCAAAAATATATGTCAAATTCTGGTGCTGTGTACCAGAGTGTTATGACGGTTTTGAAGGAAACTTCCCCTGTGATTGAATTGGGAATGGAGCTAGCCAGTGTTTTTCACAGAACATGATTTTTACGTGAAAGAACAATTGACAGTCAAACTGTCATTTTTCAGATTTGGCCATTTGGCAGACATGGTTTCCAAAATGAACAAAATGAACCTTCTTCTTGAAGGAAAATAATTTATGCTACATATTGCCAATAATAAAATCCAAGTTTCAAGTAAAAATCAACATTTTTGAAGAGTTGAATTAAAACCATGTGCCTGACAGCTTCCCAATACTTACAGACTTTTCCAGTGAGACTGGTGGTGATACTAAAAATGTGATTTAAAAAATTAGATAATGAAATGTGTCAGTATTTAAAAAACCTGCACAATTCCATGGACTAATATTTTCCCAATAACCAATACATGAAGTTTCACAATTGCAAATGGGCTAAAGAACCCATCAACGTACAGAGAGAGACCAATGGATTTTAACATAATGGTGTACCAAGAGTTTATTTAAATAGTTTCACCCTAGTATAAGAACCTGAAAGAGTAAATAAGACCCAAAATGTACAATAGATATTGTGAAAGGGAAAGAGAGTACTCAAAGGAAGAAACAACTGGGATGAGGAAAAGGAGCAAGAGAAAGAAAGAAGGAGAAAGTTTAGCATAAATATACCTTTTTTGGTTTAATATAAAGTTTCATATATATATCTGGGATGTGTATATATATATATATGGGATATATATATATGGGATATATATATATGGGATAATTGTACTGCTGATATCTAATCGTTTACTGACAGGAAAAGTGAATGTTTAAAATTTTTTGACCAATTTTGCATGCTTATATCTGGTAATCTGAACAACTAGTTTGAAGGCAACAATATTCAATATAACAACCATTAGTGAATGCCTACCATCTTGTCTAATGAACCTCTGTATTGTTTGTGATGTTTTTTTAAATTATTTTTTATTCTCTTTAATGGTTTGATCAATCTTGCATTCTTACATCTGATAATCTGTGAAACTTCATAGAAGATAACAATGTGTAGTATAACAACCACTGTTAATTCCTTTTTTTTTTTTTTTTGGTACCGGCAATCGAACTCATGACCTCAGGCTTGCCAGGCAAGAGCTTATGCCACTGAGCTATAACCCCAGTTCACCACTGTTCATTCCTATCATTCTGTTTTGGAATCCTGTATCATTTTTGTATTGTTTTTGCTTTGTTTCATTTTTGTCTGTGTTTTTGTTATTTTGTTATTGCTTTTTATTCTCATTAAAATAAATAAATAGTTTTAGATCCTACATTGCAGCTCATCTTTAAATAGCTACCATTTGTTGACTTTTGATATGGTATCAAAGATAAAATCCACAATTATTTGAAAAGGTTATTAAAATATTTATTTCTGTTTAATCCCAAATCTGTGAAAGGCTGGAAAGTGTGTGTGTGTGTGTGTGTGTGTGTGTGTGTGTGTGTGTATACGGTGTTCAGTAAACTTCAATGTAAAGAAATACTGAGACTAAAAAGTTTGACTCTTTGGCTCTCACAAAACCTATCTAAAACAGAGCCACGGGGATATTTCATTATATATCATTGCAGGTCATTCTATAAAATATTGAGACACACTCCGTATAAGAAGTTAACTTACATAATGCATGTTGCACAGATATACTGGTATAAAACTTTAGGGTACCATAAAAGTGATCATAATTGCTTTTTAGAAAACTATATTAAGTCAAGTTACACACAGAAATTAATACAGAAGTAGATAAGCAGTGTGAGAAACTACATGATTAGGGAATGAATTATGATCTCAAATCCTAGCTCAGTCATTGGCTACTTGTATCTTTTATACTTAAATATATTTTTATTTGATTTCTAACTTTAATTTACTTACTGTAAAATAAAGGTAAGATTAGAATACATAAATTATAGTGTTTGGAAGGAGACTTGTGGTTAGATAAAACATTGTTAGGATGTAGGATGTACTGCTGTAAGAACAGGAGCCCAAATTACAGCATAGACAGATATTTTGCCACACACAGTCAGGGCCCCAGGTACTTCTCGCTGCACTGCTTTCCCATTCCCTAGATTCTTTTTCTATGTGCCTAGGCAGCATAGTTTAAGAGCTCAACTGCATTCTAGCCAGTGGAAAACGGAAAGAGAAACAACCCAGGAAAAGAAGCCTTGTTTACTCAAGTGATGCTATTCTGCTCACAATCTCTTTAGAAGAGTTTAGTCACATGCAAAGTAGGCTGAGAAATAGTCTCAAGTGGAAACCATGTGCTTAATTAAAATTCCTCTACTATAAAGGAGGAGAAAGTACATTGAAAAGCTAGCTGTTGTTCTACCATAGCTAAAATATCTATCTCTGTACAGTATAATAGTATAACTATAATGTAGTAAAATTCTTACTAAGTCATAGGTACTAAGTAATCAATATCACTTTGTATTATATGAGAACTACTATAAACAAGTATAGGTTTTATCAAATAAGTTAAAAGGTTTGCAAAGGTCTTCTGAGAGAGCTTTTCAACAAACCCAGTCTTCTAAGTGGAGGTAAAAGTTTAGCATAAATACACCTTTTTGGTTTAATATAAAGTTTCATGACTTCAGGTTTCATTTCTTTTTACTCTGCTCAGTGTCTGAAGTTTTCCCAGAGAAATCTACTTTCTTTGAATATGATGGAAATGAAAAAAATCATTATTATTATTGGTAGTTACTATTTTAAGATACATTTATTCATTTTCTTCTGTTGGACTCCTTCTGTTTTGATGTACTCGTTGCAAAATATCCAAGTCAATCTGTTTGGATAAATGGGAGTTTCTTAGAGGAAAGCCAGACCCTGTCTGTGAACCGAGAGTGGGTACTTATGAGAACAGGTGAGAGGCCTAACAGTGGACTCTTAGAAGGGAAGTGGCTCAGAACTCTGTCTTTGGGGGGCAGGTCTTATGGGGAGAAAGCTACCGAAGGATATACTGATATCAGAGCCACGACTTCACAGTTCTATTACAAGGCCTGCCACACTTCAGAGGCTTTGCTGCACCCACATTTAACTAGAGACAAATAAAGTAAATGAACCTCCCAGGGCTTTGGGTTTTTCAGAAGCTTAGTGCAATTTCCAGGCTTTGCAATTATTTAATCAAGGCAAGCAAGAGGGTTATAAACTCAACAACTTTGTGATCAAGATTGATGTGCTCAGAAGTTTAACTCTTGCTTTCACAGGCAACAGAGAACATTAGAGATTAAAAATTCTCTGAATTAAATCTCCCTACTTAGCAGCCCAGAACAAAACATAACTCCTGGAACAAAATTTGTGCATGGTTTGTTCCAGTGCTGAGCTAATGGTGGCCAGGTAGGACGTTACCTAGAGCTGCAGTCGGTAGGGAGTAATAAAGCATCACTAATCACGTAACAAATGAGTGCACATGATTGTTAGCCAGAACTTCTTTCAGGAAGATTATTCTGTTCGTGGAAAGAATAATTTGAACCTGCTATTTAGGGTGGATGATAAAACAGCCAAAGGGCTGGCTTAAAACTCCATCTTCATTTAAACTGAGACTTCAAAAGGTGAGAATAACACAATAGTTATAGATGTCAAGTTATGATCATGTTCCTAAAGTCAAGAGCTCAATCCTCAGGCAAAGAACGTCGATTAATTTTGCATGTTGAGACAAACACTTCTGAGCACATGAACAGGTTAGAGGTGAAGATGGAGGGGCAGGGGAGTAGTGATTTTGCGGGAAATTGTTAGAGTCTTAAAATGACCCCACCCTTAACAACATTGGAGTGGTCGAGTGTGCTTCCTTTGCCTTCACAGAGAGGAGCTTAAGGAAAACTACCTAAAAAATTAGATTTATGCTTCTAACATGCAGGGAACGGCATATGGACAAGTATAAAGATGAGAGACTCTGACTAGCTTGCTCCTGTCAAATGGTTAATCAGTCTCTACACAGCATCGTGGTGCATAAAGAAGTCACAAGGACAGCTATGGCAACTGCCAGCATGGCTGGTCATACAACCAGAGACTGAAGTAGCAAAATAACAGTGAGCCCAGATAGCTTCTCACTACACAGCAAAAGGAAGATCACCGTGGGGTCAGTTCCCCACCTCTCTAGTCTCAGAGGGCAGGTCTAGGTTGGTGACACAATGAGGGTAGTATGGCAGTCAGCCACACAGTTCTGTGGATGTTCACAGCAACCTACAGCTTAGCCGGGGAAGACGGGGACACACATGTGGACAGCCCTAGAGAGACAGATGAGAAACCGCCTTGGTTCTGTCTCTTACCAGATGGAAAGGCAGGTATGGAACTTCCTCATGGCACCTGTCACAATGCTGTCAGTCTCTCCCTTGTTGTGGGAGAGGAATCACAGGACTTCAGGCAAGACTTGGGTCAGTCTGTGATCAAGCCTTGGCCACACAGCCTACATGGAACCATTCAAGGTTGTCAGGGTGCCATGGTGAAGCCAACTCTCAAGACCGGCCTCGATCTGACAGATAAAGAAGATGCACTGGCAAGTGGTTGCTTTGGAGTTTGCTACAGACCTGATGGAATCCCCAACAGCGGGAATCAACTGTTTGAAAGTGACTGAAGCATGAATCAAGACATGCAAGTGAAAGGAGCTATATCCCTACAGCGCAGGGGCACAGCTGGAGCTTCCCGGTTGGGAAACCTCAGGATAGCCCTCAGAAACCCCCACGGGGAGCCCTGAGCACACAGCCAGCCCAGAGAACGTGGGATAATAGTACCACATGGTATGATGTACTCTGCTACTCACGTTCTGTCTGACCATCACCCTAGATACTGAGATTTAACCGGAAAGTCCTGGGGCAGAGGTTTAAAACAGTACATACAAGTGAACGGAAAAGCCAAGGTTCCATTTATTAGCAGAAAGAACTAGCCCCTGAAAAGATTTAAAGAACAGAAGGGAAAAATAACGTTGTCCTTTCCTTGTATCCCACTGGGTTCAGCAGTTTTCCTCCCTCCCTCCCTCCCTCCCTCCCTCCCTCCCTCTTTCTCTCTCTCTTTCTTTCTTTCTTTCTTTCTTTCTTTCTTCCTTTCTTCCTTTCTTCCTTTTTCTTTCTTTCTTTCTTCAACACCAGCATATAGAAATGAACATGGCTTACTAACAACAGAGAGTGGTTAACTGACCCTATGGTACAGTATGTTTCCTTTGGCAGGGTGGAATAGGCATTTTGAGCTGGAGTTGAACTGCCTAGGGAAGTTGAGGAACGCCTGGGCCTGCCCTGTGTCTTTCTTCTTCCTGAGGTCACTATGAGCCCCCCTTATCTTTAAATAAATATTGAAAAATCACCTAAGATGTATATATTGGAGGAATGCCCAGTTACTTATCAGTAATGGAGGTAACATCATAACTGGAAGTAACTCTTAAACTGGCTAGATTTGGAATTAGAAGAGAAAAAACACTTCCTTTTCCAAATCTGATTGTCTTTACGAACAATTCACTAGGCGTTTGTAAACTCAGCAGAAAATAAACAGGTATAAACATTACCTGTCATTCGAAGAATAAAAGAAAAATTTAAAAAACCTTACCAAAGAGTATGATTATCTTCCTGAATAGGCCTCTGTCCCAATATTGAAATGGTTTGTGTTTTATAAACCATTCGTGTCCAGAAAGTTTCAGTGCTTGGAGAATGAAACAACTTTTACATGTGTGTGCAGATCTCACATGAAGATGCACTCTAGTTAGCATGCTTCCAAGGATATTTTTATTTTAAAACAGACAGAACAATTTGTTATAATCGAGCACCATTCAATGGCTTGGAACAGTTTGTCTTAAGGTGAACACCATCGAGTGATTCACGGCTGGGAGAGAACTGGAGCATCAAATGGCTACAAATAGCGCTTGAGTTTCAAAGATCTCGTCATTATCCTAGCAGCCAATCAGAATGTTTTTCTCTTCATTCCACATAACCAACATACACACTTAACCATTATTTTTGAAATGCCCAGACTCGTACAACTTTGAACAAAAGGAAGCTGAGTGCTGGAGCTCACATTTCACACAACTGGTTGAACTGAAAAGAACTTTGAATCATTTGGTCTGTCCAAGCGAACGGGTCCAGACCAGAAGCTTTGTTTTTTTAACATCACACATATATTTCAGGGAATCACAAGTGGACTTTTTACTCAAAATTCATTAATTTAAAGTGATGTGCCTTAACATGGCCTTAGCAGAACATGGAGTGTATAATATAAAGAAATGGTGGTGATTTATTTGAAGCCTAAAAGGTTGAGTCTTGGTATCTAAAACCTGCTGTCTTAGTTACTTTTTCTTGTTGCTGAGACAAAATACCCAATGCTCAAGTTAAAGAAGGAAAGATTTTTTTTTTTAGCCCACAGTTTATGGAGGTTTCAGTCCATAATTGGCTGGTTCCCAGGTAGGGTGGCATAGCAGACAGGCATTGCAGAGGAGAAACAATTCATGGCAGGCAGAAGGCCACAAAGCAAGCGAGGGACAAGTGACAGGCCCCTTTCTGTCCCTGATAGTGTTCCCAGGCTACTTAGGGCAGGTGGCACTCACATCCTTAATCCTAGCAACCTTAATTCTAGTGTTATTCCGTGAATCAGTCCTAGTGTCGTACACTTGTGAGCCAACCACTCCGAAAAGCACTATCTATCACTGCATGAGGCTTTGGGGGGACATCTTAACAAACCATAACTCCTGTCAAAATGGAAAGATATTTACTTGGAATTTCCAGACATGAAAAATCTCAGAAACCCAATATTTTATGCACATTTTATGAGCAGGTAACCCTCACTGTATTACTCAGCTTTCTCATTGCTAGGACAAAATGCCTGACATATACAATTTATTTATTTATTTATTTTTTCCAAGACAGGGTCTGTTTTTAACAAACCAATAGAAATCAGTAGTGCAATTCGTTTTATTGATCTTGCATGCTCAGGTCTGGTGATCTGAGTAACTACTTTGAAGGTAACAATATGTAATATAACAACCGTTATTAATTTCCTATCACCTGGTTTTGAACTTCTGTAGCATTTTTATTGTTTTGTTTTTGACTTTTGTTTGTTTTTGTTTTTTTCTCTTTCAAATGAATTTAAAAAAAAAAAAGACAGGATCTTGCTATGTAGTTCAGTCTGTCTTTGGACTCACTGTGTAGGTTAGGCTGGCCTTGAACTTGTGGTGGTCCTCCTGCCTCAAGCCTCCCAAGTGCTGGGATTACAGGCATGCGCCATCACATCCGGCCCTGACATATACAATTTAAAGGATGGAATAGTTTATTTGGCCCAGTTTCAGAGATTTCAGTCCATTATCAGCTAGTCTCATTGCTGAGGGTCTGAGGCAAGGCAGGACATCGTGGATGGAACGGTATAGCATAACAAGCTACTCCCTTCATGGTAGCCCGGAAGCAGAGTATCGGGGGTGGGGGCAGAGGGGGAACACTTGGGAGAGAGACGCCCTCTAAATGTACGCTGCAGGGACCGCCGCCTCCACCTGGATGGTACCTCCTGACCGCACTTTCAGCGAGGAACATCAGTGTACTCACTGACGATTAGGTTTACCATTCTTACATCCGTAGGAGTAGATATTGTGTTTAGTGTCCCAGCTGTTCTGTGAGAGTCAATTAATCTATTCTATATGAATAAACTGGGGGAACCAAATTCTGTTTAGCATAGAATGACACGGGGATAATTACCACATCCAGGAAGTGGGGATGGAAGGCCATGGTGGTCAGGGTGATGGCTGAAGAGGTGACAAAAGGGTCCTCAGCAACTTGCACTCATAAAGATCCAACTTGCGCCCACATAATACCCATTCAAACCCAAATACAAACGTGAGGCTCTTTTCTTACTTCTCGAATGCAATATTGCTGACATTTTTCTTTCAGCACTATTCCTTATGTTCATTTAAATATGATTGCTCCTAGGAGGATGTTGTCCCAGGCTCTGTGTGCCTGGATAGTACATCCTGGATCTTGAACTCTGATGGCTGTGGACCTCCTCCACCTTGGAAATGAGGAAAAAGATAAGAACAAACAATCATCAAACCCCTTCTCAAATAAAAATCCTTCCTCATTGTCATTGGAAGGGATTTTTAACCCTTCTTACACTACCTATTATTTAACTTACATGGTCCCAACTCTATTTCTCTGGTATTCTCTGGGTCTCCCTTCTGAGTCTTCTTTGGATTTTTACACTCGGCTGTCTGGGCCCAACCCTCCGAAATCTGTCTTTCTGATTTCTACCTGAGATCCAAACTCAATCCAGTTATGTCACGGTGTAGGGTATTTCCTGAATATTTGGGGGTCTGTGGAAATTATCACATTGTATGTACCACACAGCATCTGGGAGCCAACCTTCTGGCCCTGCTTACATCTGCTTTCTTAGATCTTCTAGTTGTTGCCTGCTACCTTCTCAAAGCCTCTGCGACACTCTGTATTACTTGTAGCCTCTGAAATGTTGAGTCCCATGTTGTGGTTTTTTATTAATTCATACCCCCTTTTGTTACTAGTGCCTGATCTTGCTTGTCATACTCATTGCATGCCATTTAGGGTGAGCTCAGTCATGGTACCCTGTAGTCTTCGGTAGAAGGGTCTCATGACCAAGGCTGGGCCATTCAGCTATCTGGTTTTAGCACTTGAATCAGTTGTGGCTGATTTATCCAGACAGTTGCATCCTCAAGAAACTACCCATTAGCTGCCCTTGTTCCTCTCCTTTCTGAAGCTTTTCCTTCAGTTTTCTCAGCTGCACCATTCATTCCTTTTCCCTGTAGGTTGACTAGAAATACAAGCAAAGGACTGAGTGATATCAGAATGCTGCCTACTTTGCTGTGCCCAGCCCCGGGCATTCTGGCAAATGAAAATTTTCCTTTTGATATACATATTAAGAAAAGTCTCACAATAATCAAAGGTAGTAGATTTTTTATTAGGAATAAAAGGAGGAGAAAAAAATCCTTCAATTATTATTGATAAGATTCCTGAAGAGGAAGGGGGAAAGAGTCTAAAGTTAGTACACAAACTGTAGGCAAATATGCCTAAAGCTGCCCCCAAATGTTTGTCTAATGTTTGTCCAAGGTGAGTTCACATGCACAAATGAATTATGTTCTGAAGGCGTAATTTGCTGAACGATGGGAAGATGTTCCTAAAAGTTAAATAGTAGTTTTAAATTAATTGTTCCTTTTTGTTTATGGAGCTGGAGGCTATCAGCCCTCATTCTATTGTCTGTACACATTCTTTCATCATACGATTAGCCACAATAACCAATTGTGCCTTCTTTACAGCTAGGAAATTATATTGTTAATATGTTAAATATTTTAGTTTCTGGGTTTTCCCTAGGTACAACTAGATCTCTGAACAGACACCATCAATCTGGTTAAATGAAAGTTGAATTCAAAGGAAATTTACAACTCTCATCCAACAATCATTGAGTATTCAGTGCAAAAAGTGTAGTGGTCAGCCAATTTTCCATTTTGCTCTTGTATAATAGTATATAGAAATTTAACAGTATTCCAAAATTTAAATCTGGCAGGTGTCCTCAAGGGAATATTTTCAAGAAAAAGAGGTACTTAAGAGATAAATATTTACCTATGAGATGTGGTTAGATATAAGTAGTGGAATTACAGTTGCCAGATGGAGCAGGTTATTCATGTCTTCACATAAAGTGAAAGACATACCATAAGGAGAAATTATTACATAAAGTATGACATACTCAATAAAAATGGAAATTGGTTTGTGTTATACTTTGAGTTGGTCTAATGTTGTGATTGATTATCTTGCCTATAACAGAACTGAGTCTTGAAGACCTAAAGTATTCTAATGCAGTCGATAGGTTGCCATGGCAACTCCCTCAAATGCATTCCTACACTACTTGGGGGTATTTCCACTGTACCAATTGACAAGTGGCTGATAGAGAAAGACCGTTCAGTCAGTAGCTTACCATGGCAATTTTGGATCGAACCTCAGAGGAAAAGATTCTAACTGATAACTATTAGTTAGAATACATATGCTACTTTGCATTTTTCAAACTATCTCTGACATCTAAGTTGGCATTCTTCATAAAACTCACAAAGTAGGTCAATATTCTGATTGCTGTCTTTATTTAGCTGAGAAAACAAAGGATTGTGGGGCCAGAAAGCTTTTTAGGGTATAGCCCTTTAGCAAGACCACAATTAAGTCCTCAGAAATAAATTGTCCTTCATTTCATTCTGAAAGCTCTCCAGCTTTTCACAACTTCCAGAAAGGGAAATTTTCCCTTATAATTCTGTTTATACCTATTCACATAAAATGTATGCACATTTATTGACAATAGTAACAAATAAGATTGCTAAGTATTAAACCCTGGTTTGTGCTAACTGCCACGTTAAATTTTTTTCATGTGTAACTTTTTCTTTCACAATTCTGCAAAGTAGGTGTTGTTTTTATCATTTACAGAAGAGGAACCTGGACAAAAACTAGTTAACTTGCTTAAGTTCACTATCAAATGGGAGAAGCAGAATTTGAAATCACATCTGTTTGACACCTAAGCCTGAATATTTAATCATTTGCTGCACATTCAGTTACTGTATTGTATTTGAATCCAACACTCATCTGTTTTGCATTGCCCTGTGATAGACAGTACAGAGGTGATGTACTTTTGAAATAGTAATGCACTAAAAGCACACAGAAGTACTGGGTTTAGGGAGTTTGGGGTTCAAATCTGGACAATACCAGTTTGTAGCTACTGTTCTCTCCAGTTATTCAAAGGATGTCTTGAGATTAAATGGCAACAGCAGCTTCAAGGCTTTCTATAAAGGTGTAGAATAGACAGCCAACTTACCCTTCCTAACTGATGTAGAAGTATCCTCACCTTACCCGTTGCCCTCACTTTGAGGAGTCAGCCTCTCTATAGTACAAACCTTCATTCTACAGATGAATTCTTACTGCCAGACCTTGTCTGCTGATATAATAGTCACAGATCAAACTCTAGTTCCTCAAATGGCATGGTCCTGCTAAAATCCCTTGAGAACTCCCTTCATTACTCGCAAGATAATATTCCTACTTCTCAACAGGGAATGGTTGACCATTTTTAAATGAGCCTTGGTAATGGCGCCTCCATATAATTTGGAGATATTGGAAATAAGAGAATTAGAACAGTTCAAGAAGAGATAGCTATAAAGATGATACTAGCTAACAGCTTTGCAGAACCATGGATAAGAATTTGGGAAACATGAATGCTGGCTCTGGTCATTAGCTATATGTAAGTTCTGTGCTCCCCACTACACTTGAAGCTGCATGAGAATAAGACTGTGACTCCTACATTTTCATGGTCCTATTGCCTGACACGTGGAAAGAGTTTGATAAATGTTCCAGCATAATGGTCTTAAATATCTGTGGGAATTTAAATTTAAATCCAACCATTCAGGTCATCATTTCCTTCTAAAATAGGCCCTACAGATTCTCGCAAGAGAGTGTGGCCCACAGAAACATAATATTAGCAATCTGGTGATTTTTTTTTTTCAAAACAAAGAATCACAGGGCTGGCCCAGAATAACTGTGAGTCTACTTTTTATAAGACCCTCAGGAGATTTGTTTGCACATTTTCATCTGAGATACAGCAGATCGAATCATCTTTGTAACTGATCCGTAATTATAAGACAGTGTAAGAGCAACCCTATTGTACTACATTCCAATAGGATTCCATTTCATTAAACATCAGGGAACAAAAGCAAAGGCCAGGCCTCAGTCAACTGCCGTAGGATGGACTGTGAAATCCTATAAACCCACTTAGAAACATTGGCACCCAAGAGAGAAGGACTTTATAGCTCCTGACCAAGTTAGGAAGCTGTAGACAGAACAGATTGCATTTGTCAACCTGGAAACATTAAAGAAAGTTAGCTCTTTTGTGCAATCATTTAGCAATAAGGTAAGGCTTGCCAGCTAGATTTATTGGGATATTGGATTTTATGTTTCTTGTATCAAATAATATTTTTTACATTGTTTAGGTCTAAATAAATCTGTCTTCTATTTTATATCACCCTGTTGTATTGCTGCTTACAGATAAAGGGTTCAGGTAGCATAATTTGCTCTGCCCTTGGGACATGATGCTGTACATTAAAACCCAGGCACATGGAGAGCTCAGCAGAGAATTTCAATGTGCTCTGAAAAGTTATTCAGAAATAGTGAAGGAAAAAAGCCCACCAAGAAGTTGTGGTGTTTTGATCTTGTTCTGTCTACTGTCTGTCTGGCAGGTGCTGATTTTCAAACCCAAAGATGAACATTTCAAAGTGAAATCGGTGCCCTTAAACCCCCATGTACAATCCAGACAGACCTGGCAACAGCTGTTTTGTATCACCCATAGCTTTATGCCTGTCAATGCCTATGTGATTTTGAGTCTTTTTGTGAGATACACACAAAAATTGAATCGGTAAGTAATAGTGAAAGAGAAAAAATATTATCAGTTTTTAAAATAACTTAAAAATTTGCAAAGGAAATAATGACTATTGTAAGGCAAATTAATGTAGACCCTTCTTTGTGCTTATAAAAGGAATAGAAATTGTTCTCACTTTGAACAGGCAGGATAAAATATGTCCATTTGTATTACAGTCTTTATCCGTTAGACTGCTTTATGATTTGATTTCAGGTTTCCATTGTTCCAAAGCAATTTTCCAGATTGAATCTTAAAAGGATTATATGACAAAAGTCATTTTAAATTCTGCATGGAGTTAATATACCTACGCTATTCTATACATTTGTCTTTTAAATCTTATAAAGGAATTTGTTGACACTCTCCCTTTCATTTGTTTTTTATATTTCGTGTAAAAATTAGCCAAGTACTGACACATGTCTTCTTTGATATACAGATAAAGTATGTCAGCCAATTAGCATAATTTCAAATGGTAAATATTCTAGTATTTTAGACTTTTTATATTCAAATGTTACCCTTAATTGAAATAATTTGGTGGTGGAACAAAAACTAAATCAGAAAATAATCATTAGCTGTTTTGTCCTCCGTTTTGTTTCCCCTTTCCTAAGTCTTCTGACACAAGGGTGACTGTGTCTTTCCCTTTTCTTCTGAAATAGCGCCACTCTCGATAGCACTGAAAACTTAACTGGTCAGTCCTGCTGGGCACTACTGGAGGATGTGCTGTATTTGATGCAGAACTGGGAAAATAGAAGAAAGGGACCCCTCTGACTTGAAAAATAGGAGCAGGTGTAACACATCTTCAGCAGACTTAGAGTATTAAGGCAAGCTGACCACCAGAGACAACAATTTGTCAAGTCCTTTGAAAAAGAAACAAATAGCCAGTGTTGACCTAAATTTGGCCTGAGGTTGTCTCTCTGCATAGCAAACTGCAACCTCACTAGAGGGTATTTTCTTGGGAGGAGAAGCTATATCTCAACCAATCACAACAATGAAGTTTCAGCCAACTATAGGCTGCCAACTGACCAGACCGTAATTACGTGAAGCAAATGTTCATCTGTGACCAATTGAGCGGTTTCTGTACCCCTTGACATTTTTCTGTCTGTGAATATTGCCTGCCCAGGCTGCTGGGGGGAGCTCTTTGAGCCTCTCCTGATTCTAACTGCTGGCTGACTCATGGATCATTAAGTGAACTCTGCTAAATTTAATCTAGCTGAAGTTTTTAACCTTATTGTCTCCCCCAATTATTCTCCCCTGCATAATTCAAGCACAGGACATGGTTCATACTGTTTGTCTGACATCCCGTATAAGAACCTAAATCAGATATAGCTGGGGGATTTAGACATACAGGGAGGGGGGTAGTGACTTCCAGAAGTAATAGAGAAGCCTTAGGCCAATGATTTGATTGGAATAGACATAACTTCATGGGAAGAAATTCAGTCCAAGAGAGTTAGAATTGGGGTGGGCATATGAGCTCTCAAGACAGATTGACAGATTCCAATAGCATATGTGCATCACCCAGCTTATACTCCAGCCCTGCTTACCGTGACCATTGTTTCAGTCACTTTCCCGGCACTGGGTCAAAATATATGACACCTGTGTCTTAAAGGAGGCGAGGTTTGTTTTGGATCTGAGTTTTAGAGGATTGAGTCCACATAGATTCAGTTGGCTCTAGGAGAAAAATACAGCACGGTGGGAGGGGATGGCAGAGGAAAGCTGCTCAACCCACGTCATCAGGAAGAGTGGAGGGGGAGGGGGGGAGGACATGCTCCTGGTCAGCCCACTCAGGGGCACCAAGGGAGATTTTCACAGGGTAGGTCCCAAGGTTAAAGAACGCACGTGTGCAAAACATCAGCAACAACAGCAGGCAGCACAGAGCAGAGCAGGGCAGAGCAGGGCAGAGTGCAAGGGTGCAAGAGAGCCACCTGCATCTTTATTGTGTGATTTTTATACAGGTTGTTATCTCATGTTTACATTCTTACATAGTGTGATAGCCAGTGTATGCGTGGGTGTTTGCCTGTGCTAAGCCATGGTTACATAACTGCATCCTATTGTACGCCTGTGCTGCACAAGCCGAGGCCACGTCTTCAGGTGTCCTTAGATGCCCCTGAGATCTGAAGCAGGTGGAGGGGTCCCACACTTCTAGTAACCTACCTATCTTTATCAAACAGGCCTCGCGTCCTAACAGCATGTCCTACTCTGAACCCACGGGTGGGTTAATCCACTGATGACTACAGCACCCATGTTCCAATCTCCTAACAAAGGCCCCACATCTGAGCACATGACACCTTTAAGGAACAGTGCAGATCTAAATTATAACATCTTTAATTCCTTTCAATTCTTGGAATTCGATCAAGCAAAAGAAGCCCCAGAGAATACAAGGTCCATGTAACTTCTACCCCTGGTCCATTTAACATATGGGCACAAATGATTCTGTTCCCTTCAATGAAACCAGTGTTGAGGGTTGATTAAGTATGAATGAGAGTATCGGCTCTGAGTTTAAATTAACGGCAAACTCTGTCTTCACTGTTGCCAAAGTTCCATGTAGTCAGTGTCACAGGTAGAGGAAGCCCATAGCCTCTACCTCAGGGTAGACGTACATATTTTCATGTCTTACCTGATTGTTCGCTTGTGGACAAGAAAGATGTAATAAAGTAGGCAACTATTTAATCTGAACTATGCAATTCTCCAAGCTAGAATCTTACATGAAAAATAGGCAGACTTTAGACATAGCTAATCCAATGTAGTTTTCTGTTATATTCTATTACCTTTAGAAAGAAACCTAGTGTTTCATGGTTAGTGTTGGTTTGTTTATGATTTTATTGGCCTTTATTCAATCTTTGGCTGGAAGAGAGCCATTAGCTTTAGGCAAGATGCAGACACTTGATTATTGGTAATTGTACCACATCTGCATTTAATACTACTGAGAGAGTCAGGCTTGGCAAGAATGATTTGTATATGAAGTAATAAAGATTTCCCAGAATGGTAAAGCAGATTTTCATTTAATCTTCCTGCTTCCCTTTCTTTTAAACTTGTAATTGCCTAGCACCACTTTTGAATGAGTTGATGGCAGCTGACACAGGAAGATGTGCAACCCTGTGCTGGTATTGGAGGCAGTCATTAATTTCCAGGTGGACATTCCCGTAACCAGATACAGGTTGGAAGCAGATTTTCATCCTTTATTGGAATAGATGGTTCCAAACCTTCCAGACTCTATTTTGGCCTTTTTTCATCCCTTTGCTACTAATGGAATCCAAATAAATCCCAATAGATTGCACAACCAGAAAGACCATGTAGGACATGATTATTCAATAAATGTTTTTACTTGATAAAGAACATTTATCATTTAGGCAGAAACCACAGCCTAATTTGTACTTTGAATTTGTACCTAGAGAAATGCATATTTTTGTTAGATACTAACTAGTGACAGAACGTACCTCTGTTTGCTTGAAAACAGTGTGTGTGAGGAAGAGGCCAAAATTAGGGCAGTTATAAGAGTAATCTTTTTGCTATGTTTCCATCAAAGAGAAGGACAAAATTTGTCCTGAAATGTGGGTATGCAGTGAAAATCTTGAGTTCACTACTCACTTTCCTATATTTACATACTATTCTACTCATGTCTGCAGTTCAACTTGTCCTTAGTCACAAGGCAGACTGAAAAGTACTCAAAATGTGCACGTCCGCTGTACAGATGGTTGAGTGGAGGAAAAGTGGAGGATCACGCGGTTGCCTCCCAGGTGGTTATGGCTCGCTTTGCTCACTGTCCACCGCCTGGCTGCCAGGGTGAAGGTGGACATTTGCGAACATCACAGCTTCAGGGTGCCGAGGAGGTCAGCTTCCTTGCAACTGGGAGACAGTGACAGCTGGACACTCAGGAGAGCATGTGAACGGAATATGCTACATTTTCAGAACTCAGTGCACTTTAATTTATTGATGAGACTCGAGAGGCACCAGTTTACCATAATGTTAAAAAGTCACTCTCTACCAATTAGCGATCTCATTTCATCTAACATTTAGAACAAGTTTGTGAATATTTTCCCAGAGGCAAAGTCATGCACTGCAAAGTTTCCATGGAAGGAACTACATGAGTGGCCATCAGTTTGATTCTCAAACTCTCAGTGGTATCATCATGCCCAGGCTTTCCCAGGGCTAGATGCTTCTGTACAAGGAGCTTAGCCCAGACAGAATTTCACAGCTAGGAGAGAAAGGACGTTAGAGCTTATCTCCTTATTTTACAGATAAAGAAACTGAATTACATAGAGGCTGTATATCTATCACACACACACACACACACACACACACACACACACACATATACATATGAGACTTGAGGCTTAAATAATCCATATACATTGCTTACTACACTGTTTGTGATTATTGTGTGTAGTAATTTGTTGTCTCTTGAAATCTGCATCCTTAAGTATGTATATCATCAGTATTTTTTAGATCTATTTCATCTGGTTATATGGACTATCAGAATTTTTAAGAGATTCTCAATGAATGGAAATTAGGGGTATTATTAGTGTTTCTTTCCATCTAACAATGCATGGCGAACATTCTTAAAGGTATAGCTTCTCATACTCATGTGTTATTTCTATAGGTTGCATTTCTGGGAGGGGCATTGCTCAGTGTGTATATTTAAAATCTTCCAAGTATTTTCTAGGACTATTCTACTAATTTCTATTCCATTATCATATAGAGGAGGATTTTCCCCAAATCTTTTCTACACTGGCTGTGATCAGTTATTTAATTTTTTCCCTAGACTGAAAGGCCAGGCAATTTGTTATTGTTTCAGTCGGCATCGCCATTGTTGTGATGATAACTGATGTTCCCTCCATGTGTTTACAGATAGTTAACTTTTTTCTTACCACATCTTTTGATTATTTTTATAAGCTGCCTTTTTCTTATTGATTTGTATAAAATATTTATTCAACAAATACTTACTATTGAATACCTGTACATACCAGGTGTTGTCCTTGCACTGAGGCTATAACAGTGTTTGATGACCATCCTGTAGTGAATATTGATCATAAACCAGGCAAGGCCAAGCCATAAGTGTACACACACACACACACACACACACACACACACACACACACACTATAAGCTTAATACTCTTGCTACCCTCCTCAGGTCATTAAACAGATTTGGAGACTTGCCGAATGTCATACAGATTTTAAGGGCGGGGCAAGAACTTCACCAGAGATTTGTTTAAGTCTCTTCCAGATTCTAGAAACTCTAGTTAAACACAGATTCAAAAATAGACCCACCCACATAGTAGTGTGGAAGACCAGCTTCTAGCGGCAAGTGCCTCTGCTTGAAATTGGTTCCGAGAACCATTAGGAAGCAATGCCAAGGAGACCCAATTTTAAAGAGTCCATTTACTCTTGTTTGTCATAAGTGTCACAAGTATTTCCTCTCAGTTCTATTGCTTGAGGACTTGTTTGGTTGTTTGGATTTTTGTTTCTGCCTTTTGTGGGTATGTTTGGTACAGACCTAAATTTAAAATTCTTTCTACACTTACACCTATTAGTGAGGAGATGCAGAAAAGGCTAATGATAGGCAGCAGGTTGACTTCCTCTTGGGCCAATTCATTGGAGGAAACAGAATTTGGACTTTTGAATCAGACAGCCTGAGCTCAAGTCTTGTTTAAATTTGAACTCAGCTGAATGACTTCTACAATAACTTAAGTACTGTGAAACTCAATTTCCTTACCTGAAAAAATGGGGGGGGAATATCCCCACAATAAGGTAAAGATTCATGCAGATAATGCTGGGCAGGACCTCCTTCCACAGTACTTGGCCAGTAACAGATCCTGGATAAATATTGCCATGCACGGCATAATAATGCTTCAGTCTACAACAGACCACGTATATAATGGTGGCCTCGTAAGATTATAGTGAGCTGAAAAATTCCCATCACCTAGTGACATCACAGACATTGCTATGTATTGTCACACTGAATTACGCCTGCGTTTCTGGTGACGTTGGTGTGTAGAAGCTCATTGAGCTGTCCACTGTAAACAGTACAGCACATACAACTATATTTAGTGCATAACAATTGATAATGATAACGAGTGACTTACTGGCTTAGGCACATATTATATTATACTATTTATATTATTTTACAGTGTTCTCCATGTATTTGTAAACAGCTTACTGTAGATCAGCACGCTGTGTCATGCTGCAGCAGCCTAGTACATCTTGCATTCCCCAGGTCCCCCGACTGCACCATTTCTCTTGTATTTGATTTAATCTCACGTTGTTTTGTTCATGACAGTCCTAGGAGCAATTGGTTATTCCACAGATTTGATATTTACAGCACCCAGTATACTCCAGGTACATAGGAAGCTAACCATTTAGGTTTCTGTGAGTCACTCTGCGATGGTCACATAACCATACACCACCTCACAGCACATTTTTCAGAACATATCCCTGCAGTTAAGCAACTCTGACTGTATTGGTTTGGGTTATACTTACCATGTAAACAGATCATTCAGGAAATTTTCTTTCCTAATCTACCAGATAGCTTTGTCAATGAGACCAGAATACTGGCTATCACACACCGAATTAAATAAATGGTTTCATACATATATTTTTGTCTAGATGAAAAAAAACAATAACAACTTAAAGGCTCTGGTGTTGTGGACAACTAGCCCCATTGCATACATGTTACAAATGTAAGGGAACGCCTCATTAGAAGGGAAGCATTAGCTAAGTGGTAATGGAAGGAAACAAAAAACATCAGGGAAATAAAGCATATTCTAGATCACACTGTTCATTTAACAGTAACTCCCAGAGATTCATACCAAAGCTAAGAGCCAAAGACCATATGTAGGCATTGAACAGACTATAGAGTTAATGGTGAGAGGTGAGTTAAGTTATCCCATAAATAGAAATATTTGGGTACATTTAAAGAGAAATGGTGAGAGTTTTTAGTTTACCTGGTATGGAAAAACAGGGACAACACTCTCTCACATGAAACCAAAGAAAAGTTTAAAAATATGTGAAACGATGGTTTGTAAGACACTGAGTGTAAAGCAACAGAGGACACTCAGAGAGATGGAAGAACATGAAGTGGGCCCTCTAACAACCAGTTTACTACCTTCATGGAGTTCACAGGTTGAGGCTCAAGCAAGAAGAACACAGATCCTAGCTAAGCAGTTAGTTTCCTTGAGCTAAAGAGATGGAGCTGGGTGGATAAGAACATCAAGATGGCTTGAGTTAAATCTCAGAATAGGTATAAAAAAAGGAATAATAGACATGAAAGAAGCAATCAATTAAATATAAATTAAAAATACACAGAAGTCATAAGCTAGTTCTTAGAAAAGATGAATTAATGAACCTTTTATCTGACTAATTAGGATTAAAAAATCAGTAAGCACCAATTATCAATTTCAGAAATAAAAGAAACAACATCATGAAAAATTCTATGAATATTAAAAGAATAGTAGGGGAATACTATAAAGAACTTTATGTCTACTAGTTCTTCATTATAAAGAACTTTATGTGTTCATTAAAAAAATTAGATAAGGAGACAAATTCCTTGAATAACAAGATAATTCTTCATGTAATAAGAAATAGATAATCTATATAGCCACACATTTATTAGAAATAGACTTGGTAATTAAAAATTCCCGAGTCCCTTCTTACCAAATATTTATGTGCAGATGGTTTCACTGGGGAATTCTACCACACATTTAAGGAAGAAGTAATGCTAATTCCAGAAAAGATCTTCCAGGAAACTGAAAGGAAGGAAAACATAGTTCCCAACTCTATTCAATGATATTATCTAACCCTAAAACCAAAGACATTGGACACAAAGAAAGCTATAAACCTATACCCTCATGAATAAAGATACAAAAAATTTGAACATAACTTAGGCAACTAAAACTAACAACAGAAAAAAAGAGTACAATGTCAGATCAAATGAAGCTTATCCCAGGAATGCAGGCTTGGTTTAGCATTTAAAAGTTCATCATAATGTATTGTTTTAATGAACATATTCTTTGTTCTATCAGTAGATACAGGAAGCTATTTAATAAAATCAACCATCTATGTCTGTTTGAAAATTCTTGACAAGGAGTGAAAAGCAACTCTCTAAAAGAAGATTAATGAAAAGTCTACATGTAGTATGACAGAATGAGCACTTTCTCCCTGGGACAGTTAATTGTGGTGTCAGTTTGAATGGATTAAGAATCGCCTAGTGATTTAGTGGAGCACAGTCCTGGATGATTGACCTGGAAACTACAAACTGATGAGGGAGGATGTAGGCGGCACCACCCAGGAGGTAGGTGGTACCATCCAATGGGCTTGTAACTCGGATGGAATGAAAAAGGAAAGGAGAAGGAAGTCTTACCGTTGACCTTTTTAGAGGTGCTCCGGTCTTTGCCATCACCTTTGGCATCTGCAGTGCCTTCAGATTTCTGCCACAGACTCTTTAGTCTTCCAATGCAAATTCTCCAGTTTTCCAAAATGGACCTGCACTGGACTCTGCAGTGAGCTCTAGACCTTTGAATTTCAACTGGTTCCACCAACTTTCCATGCAGGTAGACATTTTCTAGTTTCCCACCCCTGGCTCCACAAACAACCAGTTAAGTTCCACTCATACATCAGTTATGTACCATATCTGTTCCTTTCAATATGAGGAACAGCCCCCAAGATCAGAAATAAGACAAGAATTTCTACTTTAACCACACCTATTCCTGTCCAACATCATACTGGAGACTGCAGCCAGTGCAAGAGGATTTAAAAAAAAGCTTAAGTATATAGTTTATCGCTCCACTTATACAAAGTTTTAGAAAATAAAAATTAATCCACAGTGACAGAAACCAGATCAGTGATTGCTTGCGACTGCCCGGGATTCTGCCTGGGATTCTGCCTAGGACAATGAGATAAAGAAAGGAAGGATTCTAAAGAGGGGTAAGGAATTGGTGGAAGGTGACTAACATGATGGGCTCATAACTTGATTGCGGTCATGGTTTTGAGGATGTTGATATCATCTGAAGTTATCAAGTTACGTGTTTAAAATATATGCTGTTCTTTGTATGTCAATTGTACCTCAACTGAGCTGCTGAAAAATAGAGATGAATAAGGAGGAAAAAAGAGAAAAGGTTATACATGTAAGACTCCTTGTATGGGAGTACCTACTGGCAGTCTACATTAGAGATCATAGAAATGAACTTATTTATTAATGATCCAGATTTCAAGAGGACACGAGGTGTCGAGGACTGAACTTTATCTTTTCCTAGTCATCAGGGTCCCAGTTGGAGGTTTTCTGCAAACCCAGCTGTAGCTGTAGTGGTGCACTTATTGCCCTGAGCAGAGCCAGTGGCTCTCTGAGGACTTAGCTCATCTCTCAAGACTCAGGATCTGCTGATCAGCAGCAAGCAGAGAGAATGACATGGGACACTCAGTGTCCTGTTCTAAGAACCGGTCCTTACTCAGAAATGCTTCTGTTTTCCCAGGTCTTCTACTCCATGCCGTGGCCACTATAAGGCCACACTGAGCATCACCAGGGGCGGCAAGAGAAACAGTGCGGCCTTTACTCTCCCCGTTTCCTGAGCGCTTGGCTGCCCCAGCCGTAGTGTGCTCACAGCGCCGAGCTCTGCCCCTTCCACGCAGACTCCGGGATGCAGGGCACAGCCTCTGTTCTGGCTTCTGAGGCACAGTGTATCCATTAGTATAGCAGGCTCTGGGCATTTTGTTAGCCTTTTGCTTACCAAATTATTTCTCAAAGTTACAATATGGAAATAAACACCAAACATCTCCATAGCCCAATCTTACCCGTTAAGCTTGACTCTGTGGCTGTTTATATAGGTATGCATTTTAGATGTCACCTACTTCCTTCTTTCCAGAAATTGGAAACTATTCTGAGACTCTTACGTAACTCACATAAGGATGGTGTGAAATCAGCGGCACTACTGTCTGCTTTCAAAGATGAGGTACTGAGGCAGAGCAGAGGTTAAGTGACTGGCTCAACTGTTCAGAGTTAGTAAGAGATGGTGGGGCCAGGATCTGAGCATGGGGTTTCCAATTCAGTGCCCCTACTCGGTCGATCATACTACTGTGCAGCTCAGTGGGGGGAGGATATAACTGGCCATGAGCCAACTACTTTGCCCAGTGAAAAAACATTCTTTTGTGTAGTCGCACACTCCTTAAAGTGTTGCTTATTGGTGTCAGGCAGTGTCAAGTGAAAGGAATAGAATGGCTCATTGTAAAGCCACTCTGAGGACTAGAAAACGGCCCACAGCTCCATGTCGGCGGTGCCATCTTCCTCCCTCTCGCTGCTGCTCAGACTTGACTCCTATGAGCAGTGGGAGCCACAAAGTTTGTGGAAACGTGAGAGGGAAGCATCAAACAGTGGAGAATTGCTGCCATTGCCCTAAAATATCAGAGAGGTAAGGGCTGGGCTGGGCCTTGTTCTGCGACACTATCAGAGAAAAAGACACAGGATCAGTTTTAAGGTCAAAATAAGGTGGAAGGAAATGGTGTGATTTCAACACTAAGGATCTCTGCTTGGTGGTATGATGGACTTAGGATTTCTCCCCTTTGTTTATTACTAAAACCTGTAGCTATTACTATACCCTTTAAAGTGGTCAGTAGCAGAAAAAACATAAGAGCTACCTACCAGAGTTGCCAAAGGATTAAATAGACAACAGAATTCAATAACAGAACTTAGGCAACACACAAGTCATTGTGTGACTTGTGGGAGGGAGAGTTACAATGGACCCCAAGATAGATACTAAGATTCTTTGTAAGCAATAATCAAGATCAGGTCAAATCAGCTCTTGAGGTACAGTAGAGAAGATTCAAGTGTCTTCTGGGGAGTGACTCGAGGACCCTGATAATCAGAGTGTGGTCCATCAAGGGGTGATCGATATCTCCTTGGAGCTTGTTAGAAATATGGAGTGCCTGACTGTCACCTTAAGCTCCAAGAATCCCTTGAGGAATATGTAAGTATTTGCCTGGGGTTTGCCTGGTCAGACCTGGGGACTTACTCAGTAGTCCCCCGTACTAAGTAGACTTAGAGGTTTGTGAACTGCTGGACCAATGATCCTTCCAGGGATCATGACATGCTGCCTTCCCAGCCTCTGGGGAGCCACTCCCTGACAATGGCCCCTTGTACTGTATATTTCTGAGTTCTTCCAGCCTGGCTAATTTGGGCATCCTCTGGTGCTGGGCATATGTCATGATTTTGACTTAACCAGACAAAACCTCCGGCTTCTACTTTCCTCCTGTGTTCAGAGTATCTTCTTAACCTTCCTGGCCTCTCTGTTTCAGCCAGCTTCCCATGCCTGAGCCCACTGGTGGCATCCTTTGCAGATTGACTTGGGCCTCAGTTCCATCTTGAGACAATCCTGTTGGAGAAGGAGTAACACCTACTTTAAGCTCCAAGAGGTGCAGTGCTTTATTTAAACCTCACATCTAATTTTTGACCATAGAGAAGGTCGCTCTACTTCTCGTCAGAGAGCTCTGGAAAAGATCTATGCATACGTGTGCTGCCCCTTAAAGTATTTCAGGCACTAACCCCGCACCCCCATATTGACCCATAGGCATGTTCTTGCCTCAGTGCTGGGTTCTGATGGATTTGTCCTTGTCCTTCTTTAGAATCCCTCTACATGCCCAGGGGAAGAACTCATTGTATTTGAGCACTTGCCCTATGCTGGGGGACTTTGTTGTATTTGGTTCAGCATTCTATCCAGAGGAAGATATTAATGGCCTGACGTTCCAGGTGACAAAAAGATACCCACATAGTTAAGTAACATACCCAAGGTTACACAGTTACTGAGTGGAAGGGCCTGGGTCCCAGAGTTCTCTGATTGCAGATTCGCACTTTCACTCCTCTGTCACATACATCTTCCTAAACTTCCCAGGTGGCAGAGCTGGGGGCTCAGGGATCTTATTATTCTGTCTCCACGGACTGGTGGAGGATCCTCTGTAACAAGATGGAGACATCTTTATCTGTCAAAATTTTAAGGTTTGGGAAAAAGCAATATGGTGGGGCTATATGTCAAAATGTAGGCTTGGGAAAGTTCCAGAGCGTGACGGGGTAGCTCCAGTGTAGGAGAAGAGGGAGACAACTGGAGAACGGCAAGTTGGGTGGTGGCCACTCCCTACCTCAAATTTATCTACCTCGCTGATATATAGGAAGCTCTAGGAAGGCAGGGATTTTGTCTATCTTTGTCAGTGCTGTATCCACAGCATATAGAATTGTAACTGAAACCTGGTAGAGACACGATTAATGAAGGGATGTGGCTAACCTTGCCCTTGACCCAAAACATGTTCAGTTAAACTAAAAAAAAATTAAGACCTACTGTGTGATTTGCTTTCTGGTGAAGGTTGATAAAGGATGGAGCACTGCATCGGGATTAATGTTGTGACTTGGTAGGAACCTAAATTACACACACAGATGCAGGAGTAGAGACAGGGCACCAAACAATAAGTCTCCACATGTGCAGGGATTGTGATTTGGGGCTTCAGTTGGCCCTGACTGTGAGCTTGAAAATATGAGGAATATTTATCTAAAACTCAGAGCGCAGAGAAGTCCCCATGTGACTGCTAGAAGATCTGAATACATCAACGATCCAGACAAAAGCTACCTTCTCCCTTTAAGTACCCACCAAAGCCTCACACTGCGCACAACTGAGTAATGCTGAGAGCTACCAGCACGGGACACGGAGCTACATTTGTTCCGGGGTCTAACTCAGCTCTCTTGTTTCTCCCACTACTGCCTATTATCCAGAAAGGGGGGTTCGCCCAGCTGCTCTCTGTGTCACCCCCAGTAACCCATGCGGTTCTGAGTCCAAGAACCCCGCAGTGTATGACTAGAAGACCTACTCTCTCTGGCTTTTGCATTGGCTTCACAAGGCCCCATTGATGGCCTGTCTACTCCATCTTTTACTGCCCACAGCTTAGCATCACAAAGAATGTCAAGGATGGAGGGGCACAGTCTGCAGACCTTCGCCCATTCGTCGCATGCCATAATCATTGCTGTATCACAGATGCTCTTCCTAGGTTGAAGAGTACTTCACTTTCGTATCTGCCATACTTCCTGTGCTCATACATAATATGTGCTCGATAAATGCGGCCAACTAAAGAGACGTTCCATCACTAATTTTATTTTTTAGTTTTGTTGATTTATTATTTTGTTGTTCTGAGACATGGTCTAGCTATACAATTCGAGCTGGACTTGAGCTCACTTCGTAGCCCAGGCTGGTCTTGAACTCACAGTGATCCTCCTGCCTCAGCCTCCCGAGTGCCGGAATTACAAGCGTGTGCCACCATGCCTGGCCATCACTAATTTTAAAAGTCATGTGGGTCAATAGTTGTTTTCATATAACTTTAAGTAACCCTGAAAGGAGAGTAGAAGATATAGTACTCCTTAGTTATGCTTCTGCACAGTTTTTATTTTATCATAGTTTCTTTTAAGTCAAAGATGCTTTCTTTAAAAACAAACAAAAGACACAGGGACATATTCCAGAGAAGACTAGAACACTCCACAACTTTGTAAAAGGAAAGAGAAGCCGTTATAGTTGTTTCCTTATGGCCCATAAAATAGGTCCACCCTGCTGAGAGGCTATAGCAGCGCTGATGTGACTGGGTATGAAGGATAACTGCGGTGGGCCGTTGTTATGGTTATTGTGATTTAAACGGTTCCATTCTTGATATTTCTGGTGATGCCTAGCAATTAAGAGACTCAAACTAGATCTCAAACATAAGCAACTAGGTATTAAGAAAAGACAGCACAGACAGCATCTCGGAGCAACTACGTTTTACAATCACCAAGAGCCTGTGAACAGATGCGCATGTGAAGAAGAGGCCTAGAAGGGGTGTGGGGTTTCAGGAAGAGTGTGACAGAGGGCCTTGGCAGTGACGCACTGGAAAGTGCAATTGGGCACTGCTCTTCTGAATGCAGGGAAAAGAGTAGAAGGTTCTTGTCTGGAGCCTGTAGTGTTCCCCACCTCAGGTGCTCTGCAACTTCTCTGCAATAATCTCATTTCAAACTTTCCTTCTCCTTCCTACAATGGCGTTCCCCTTCCCATACCCTGCCAGCTGCTTTCCTTCCTCTCAGCCTTGAAACGCAGTTGCTCTCCACACTTCCTGCTCAGCACTCTGCTTTTCATCTCTGTACTGTCCCTCAGAGACCTTTGCACTATCAACTACACTTCTAGGCTGTTAACTTTCAAATCCTTGTGTGCCACACCCCCTGCCTGTCATGCCCAAAGCTTCTCTTTCTAGGCAAGGGCACACACTGCCTGATCAGCTTCCTACATTATTTCTACAGGGTGTGGCATTGAGAGCTCCAGATGCTTAAGCTGAACTCTACCCAAACTACCTCCTTTTCCCAAAGTCTCTCTTTCTAAGTAAGGGGCCAATGTGTCTCAAGTTCTCAGCTGCCCCTCGCCCTTCAGATCAAATCAGCCTTTAATTTGTATGTCTTTGACCTTCACAAGTCTCTCATCTACACCTTATTTCCAGGCTTACTGCCACTGCCTGAATTCAGGATTTTACCATCCTTCATTTGAACTATCAAAATAGTTTTCTAACTGACCTGCTCACTCTGCCCTTCATCTCACACTACCTTATTTCCTTCTTTTTCTTATTTTAAAGAGAGTAGTAAAAAAACAGTAGCAAAATGTCAACAACACAGATATAAACAAAACAAAGCAAGAACGTTAAAAACGATACAAGGTGTCAAAACAAAATGATAGGAATTAACAATGACAATAGATGTTGTATTACATAGTATTATCGTCACCGAAGTTGCTCAGATTACCAGAGGTAAGAATGGACAGTTGTTCAAACCATTGTAAGTCTTGCTTTCAAATGAACTTTTCTTGAATATTGCCAAGACTGTTTCGTTTCCTTACTCAGAAACTCATGATTCCTCTTACTTAGTGGCCAACATATACATTTACTCGCTGAATACATATTTACTGAACACCTACTACGTGCTGTGAGCTCACTTGCCACTATGGATTCAGCAGCAAACCGGACAGGAAAATTCCTGTGTTCATGCTTTTGCCTTCCAACGAGAAAAAGATGGGTAGAAACAAATGACAAAGACACAAGATAATTTAGTAAAGGAAATGAGGTGCACTGTTAGGCTAGATATTTACAGAGGAGAGGTAGAATTTCTTTAATAAGGTTGTCAAGGTAGAATGTTTAAAAGAATGCATTTGATCAAAGGCCTGCATAATAAGAAACTGTTTGTGCAGTGACCTGGAGGAAGAGCATTCCAAGTAGGAGGACAGCGGTGAAACGGCCCTGAAGAGGGAAAAGAAATTACTTCTTATTCTTGGTTCTCTACTGTGTTGAGTCAAGCTAGCTTTTGAGTTCCATTTCCTAAAACTCCCCTGCACAATACTCAGGTTTTCCAACAGGGCTCTGGCTTCTGGCCCACACATTTTTCTGTTTTTACCTCTTCATCTGGTAGGTGTTCCTCTTTCCTACCCTTGGCTATGGACATCCAGTGAAGTCCAGTGCAGGGGCCTGCCCTTCTGCTACAGCGCCCCGA
This sequence comes from Dinomys branickii, assembly GCA_004027595.1. Taxonomy (NCBI): domain Eukaryota; kingdom Metazoa; phylum Chordata; class Mammalia; order Rodentia; family Dinomyidae; genus Dinomys; species Dinomys branickii. The sequence goes on along the minus strand of PVLD010016222.1, from coordinate 17,184 downwards.
TCACTACCAGCAAAAAGTTCACCTTTATTTCACTGAAATCCAAACACATATATTGGAACCTCTTCAGCCTTCTTTGCTACCTCCAGGCAGTTCTATACAGGGCTTCACGCAGGGAAGAAGACATGGTAATTTGTCCAATTAAGGCCAATAGGAGCTTTTTCATGGAGACTGTGCCATGAGGATTGTTTCACTCCCAGCCGAGCTCCTGATCACCAACCTGTATAAAGAGAAATCTGAGAAACAATTGATTTGAGAAAATTTGTTTAATAAATCCATATGCTGCCTAGAGCTGCTCAAAATTGATTTTTAAGCAGTAATGCCTTGCCCCCGCCCCCGAGGATATTTAACTACATTTTCCACTATAAAGAGTAAAAGTAGAGTTGGTTGGGTTGGGCCCGGCAGCTACTTTGCACTTCCCAAGTGAGAGATCTTCCCTCTTATCCTCTCTCGTCCATTCCCCGAGCCTCTGAGACCTCTGTGGAATCCAGGGCTGCAATAAAGCAAAGCCCTACCAAACACCAAGCATAGGCAAATTGATTAGGTTAACCACCAAGTTTTAATTTTTCAAGAAGACCTCTAATAGAGGATTTGGAAATGTCAGGTGTCCCAGGAGCCATTACTATAGGGCACGTAGAAAAGAGTCAGCCAGAGTGTCAACAAGGTAGATTTCCTGAGGTCCTGTTTGGATCCACCCATATATACCAACCCTCATTTTTCTCTGAGTCTCCAGCTAGATGTGCCCCTGGGAACCACCCTGACCCCTCACCTGGCAGGAGCGCTGCTCGTTACGCTTGGTAACGGTGGAAACTGCTTGGTAGCCAGTACTGGTAGCAGTGGCTCCTCCGCTGCCCTGTGATGCCATCTCTGCAGCTGGTGCATCATGTACCTACAATGCCCAGTGCCAGCAATGGAGGGTACAAGGCAGGGAGTCTGGGGTCTGTTGAATGAATGGATTCTTAAGTGAATGACTGACTGACTGGATCTAAGGAAAGAGGTGAGGAACCACCCAGGTGAGAGGAAGCCAGGCATTGCGGCTCGCCAGCCAAAACTGGCCTGCAGGCATCCTGCTGGTGTGCACACAGGGAGCAACCTGCGGAAGGTCTGTGAGGAGTGTGGCCGACTGCCTTGCACCATGGCACTTGTGTACCTGTTTTGCTTTCCTTCTAAATAGGAAGCCCACTGAAGACCCCAATTACAGCTTATATCCATACTCTTTTAGGGAACATTTGTCATTTGCTACCTAGTTATTATCATTTTTATCTCAGCACACCAGTTTGGCAAGTTTTCCTCCACTCTTCTCAGCCATGCATGGCCAATGGATGGAGCATGCCACTAGACCCAAGAGTGGGTCCTCTTGCTGTAAGTCAGTGGTGAGTTCTGTCATCAGAGGTGCATAGCAATTGGGGTGCATAACCCACACAGAGCCAACGAATAGCTCTCTGCTGGGGTTTCTGGAAAAACTCAGCGAAGTCGTGAGCCCAAAATTTAGCTCCAAACCTAATTTCACACCATCCAGCCATCTAGTTGAAGGACTTTGGAGATGTTTTGTAACTTCTTTATCTCTCAATTTCTTCAACTTAAAATAGACATAATCATGTATATCCCACATATAACCTACATATCATCTATCTATCATCTACCTATAGATCTTAGGCACCCGACACACAGATCAATACATTTCAGCTGTTGCTGCCATGGTTTTTATTCCATAGGACACAGTGGTGTGTCAATGTGAGGATGTGAGGCTTTGACTGCTGCAGCCAGCCTGCTACTTCCATGGAACCCAGGGTGATGGTGATGTCAGCACCGAGGATCATAGCGCCTGAGACACAGAGAACTAAGGCCAAGGACATGATTTCAGTCTCTGAATTAAACCCTGCCTGAAGCCAGTCTTATCCTTAGACTTTCAGAGGTGTGAGCTGATGCATTTGTTTCTTGTGTGAGCTACTTTGGACTACGCATTATTTGGAGTAAAAGATTCCTAATATTTGTCTGGTTTTTGGCGGCAAGAGCACACACAAGTTTGCGAGTAGCTCCTGCACGCCAGCCCAAACATCGGCAACCAACCAGGTCATCTTATACTGCGCTGTGTTCATCAGTGTCACATGTGCTATGTCACATGTGCTGTGTCATGTAGCCCTCATCAGGACCTACTTAGATGGATACCCACAGCAGGAATTATCCCTTTCGTATGAAGCTAGAAGTAAGGCTTTAAGGGGTTAAGTGATTAATGTATGGATTTTGAGCTAATGAGAGATGATACGAACCCATGACCTCTGACAGCGTGGCCTGCGTTCTATCCACTGTGCCTTTTACCTCTCTCTGTAGGAAGTGGGACAGATAGGATCCCAATAAGCAGGTGCTTCATTTTTAGGAACTTGAACACCTGATGCAAAATGTAGTTCTTTCTTTTTCTGATACTAAGTATCATGTGAGAATACTCCATCCAAGGGATAAGTACTGATTAGCAACCAAGTATTTAAAAAACCAATAATCTAATTTTTAAAAAAAGGAAATAATAAATATACATTTTAAGCCTGTAGATCTCATTTTCTTAGAGCTACTTTAAGCCAACTGAACATTAGAAACTAGTATTCAGAGTTATTATTATTATTTTTTTAACTTTTCCCCTTTCCTGCCTCTTAACCTCAGGCTCCAGATGGGTGGCAGTCCTAATTAGAAAATAATTTCCTTTCAATTAATTGTAGATAGCCATAGTCACACCAAAGGTTGTAATCACAACTCAGTATTATTACCTTGGGCAAGAATTTTATGTTGGCAAATGTTCCTGTGGTGAATTGTGATTGTCCTGTTTTTAATAGGTATTTCCCCACATGTTCTCTGTAGAATTAACCTCTTATGAATCCACTTATAATCTGTTAGCAAAAAATGTTAATTGTGAAAGAAATTGTATGGATTCAGGGCTACTTCCTGATGTCCACTCTGCAGGCCAGGCTCTAGGCATGCTGGTGAGGGCCTGGCCTGATGGGAAGCTCTCACCCACACAGTGAGTTGAAGGCTGCTAATGGTAAGGAGGGTTTGTGGGAATTCCAACCCTTTCATGGAAGATCTCCAGGATTTCTGCCCCTACCATTTTGTAATTCGTTATTCCTAATGTCACTTGTAGTGTTTCATTTCTGCAAAAGCAAAAGGTGCAAAACATTCATTCAGTACTGGTTTAAGTTCTTTACCTCATGATACTCCTGAGAAGAAAAGACTATCAATTAAAATTTGCTTTCTGAGATACAAATATCAAGGAGGAAAATAAAAATGAATTTATTTAATAACTTAATAAGCATTGATAAAGACACCATTTGAGGATGTACCAGTAATTCTTTCAGCACATCTTTTTCCTAATATATTTGATAGTAATTTTGTTTATATTTATAGTTTAAAATGATTGATTTTGTATTAAAAAGCAATAAGAGAAAAATTGCCCTTGAGGTCTCTCCCAGGATCATTTATTTGGAGATGAATTGGATAATATTTTTAGCAACTAGTTAATGTATAATTTCTTGGTCATAATCCAAATTCTAAACCAGTCTGGCATAAAACAGTGAAGTTTTATCAGGCAAAATCTATACGGAAACTTTTTGAAGGTCAGCCCATGGGATACTTCATACCACTTGCTTCCCTAGAATTTAGGACAAAGAATGTCACTTCACAGTGTTGCTTCAGGAAGAAGGAGACTATTATTATACCAGGACATCACAAAACTTCTCTTGGAGCATCATGTTTAGGATGCAATCCTGATGCATATAAAATAGTATCTTTTGATCATAAAATGGTATGCTTCTCATTGAAAGCTGGTTGGCTGTGTAAATTGCACAGAATGCTCTTGGGCAATAACTCTAAAAAATGTAACAAAAGTTGTTAAGTCATGCATCCTGTGTTCTGTGAGCATCCTTTATCCAGGTCCACTTCTTTCTCTGCCACAACCCGTCACACTTATGTATGTCCGCATTTCCACGATCTGGGGATTACACCTCATTTCAAGGAGGGAAGCAGCTGGGGGATTCAGGTATTCTTCTTTGCTCATGGCTTACTTTGATGTCTTCTCTTCCAGCTGGTAGAAATGAGCATTTCTGCAGACTAGGGATAGGGCAGGGGAGGGCAGAAGAGAGAGGCTTACTTTCTCTCGGCCCGATAGATGTTACAGGAAATCCCCAAGACTATCCCATTAGTTCTTTACCTTGTGTTCACATGATAGAATCTACTACAAAGAATTCAAAGTGCTGAGGCTCTCTGTCTGGCTGGCTTCCCTCCCTAACTCATCTGCAGACGTAGGAACGTACGCTATTTTGGGAGCTGCCCGCATCTACCCTACCAGTTGCTGGAAAATAACCCCCGGAGCCTCTCCTTGATATTCCCCCTCCCCGAGTGTCTCTCTCCCCTCATGTTCTGTGGCTTAGTCACTCTCCATACCAGCCTGAGGGGAGGGGTAATACCTACAGTGTGGAGGCTGGACGATGACTGGGGCATCAAGTGTTCTGACCTAAGACTGAAATATCTTCCTAAAAATCCTTTTTCCCACACCATGAAGGTTACACACCCAGCCTGCATTAGCAGAAGCGTATATATCTCTGTACATGTCCAATTAGTAGTGAACATCTTTGTGTGTTGCTGCTGCTGTCCTGGAAATGTTCCTATCTATTTTCATTTGTAACTGTCCCATTTTCTTGCCTGTGTATTTTATTTCCTCCATTAGATTTCACATTCCTGAAAGGAAGGAGCTATATCTTCTATTTTGTTTTAATTCCCTAAATTCTCTACAAACAGAGCTTAATGGGTGCTCTTGGCGGCCTGATATGCCTTAACAAATAGCTTTGCGTCTGCTGGAGCCCTGGCTGTGTTACAGGAAGCTTGTCTCATCGAGGTGCCCCTTTTGACCTTCAGCAAAGTTTTAAATCCTAGTCAGCTGCATGCCTTCCTTTCATTATAAAAACACTACTGCCAAGGAGCTGTGGTCCAACATGAACTCCGTAATCAAGCCACAAATGTGATCCCACTGGTGACACTGAGGACAAAGGGACTACATGCCACATTCTGGACATGGTTTTCTAGCTCTAGGGAAATCGTGTGTAATGAATAGTTTTGCTGACATAGATTCACCCACCCTTTTCCTCCCAGAAGAGAACAGTTTGCCTCACAGGCTTCTGTTGAATTTTTTTTTTTTTGTCCCTTTCTTGTACTAAAAAAATAAAAACAAGGCCATCTACAAAATAATGGCATCAAAATAATACAGGGCTTGTGAATGAACATAATGAATGCAGAGAAAATTGCAGGCAATTAAGGCTGAAACATGGCCCTTGTCTTTCCAGGCACAGCGATGCCTTTTCTGAGCCGCTGTCTTCCTTCTCCATCCTGTCCAGGTTTTGTGAGGACATTTAGACCTTTGGTCATTTAACATCTTACTGCGTTTTTCTCTTGTTATATGTTGAAGAGCTGGTTGTTTGCTCTGGTAGTGTTAAAACTACTTTGGGATACCAGGATTTTCAGTGAGAATATGACTGAGTCCATAGAAGACAGAGTTTCAAAAGCTCTTAATTGACAGATAATGACAACTTTGGGGAAACCATCAAACAAAGAGCAAAAATTGGGCCTAAGGTCTGGGAGAAATTGGCGTTCAAAGGCTGGTACAGAAATTGCAGGTGATTCAGTCAGATGCTCAGATGCCAAATGATGAGGGCTACAGGGCAGGGTTCGCAGGGCGCCGTGTTTGAGTGATGCTGGCGTCCCTGGTCAGATGTTTCTATTTTGCTGGACTCTAGTTTTTCTTTTGCATTAGTTACCTGATCCTTATTTGTTACTAATCCTGAGAAAAAGGGCTGGGGATATAGCTCAGTGGAATAAGCGCCTGCCTAACAAGTGCAGGGTCCTGAGTTCGATCCCCAGTACCGAAAAAAAAAAAATCCTGAGAAAATGATGGATACCCTAAGTTTTAATTTTCTAATTTTTACAAAGAATAGTGCCTCTTTTCTATACCTCAATCCTAAATTCTCCCTTTTGTTTCAGTGTACGTAGCTCTCCTTCGATTAAACACAATTTTAAGGAAGAACTCAGCACTTATTTATGAGAATCAGTTCTTGTACTGAGCAGAAGTTCAGACTTATTCTGTGTATCCGGGCCAAAGAAGGGTCCCTTCACATGCTGACCCTGAATTTACTTTAAACTTCACCACTTTTGTTCTCGATATATGCTGATATTCCTTGACCCACCTTAAATTATTTTTTGTTTCCATGCCCCTGTGTGCTTTGACCCAGATACTCATGCTCTTGATTTCTTTTTGATACCTCAAATATTTGAAATCATGCTGAGAAGCTTTATAATTTGATAAACAGAGAAGTATGGTGTACTTACCATATACCTATGGGTACTCACATCTATGTCACAAAGAAAATGAATTCATCTCTAAGGCTCAGGGATTTCTGACTGGCTCAGAGTCATGCACTCATATGCATTGATGTGGATATGTACATATATATATTTATACAGGGCTAAAGAAATGCAGTCCTCTACGCATTCTATAGCTATGCTCAGGGACTAGTGAAACACAGCTGCGAATTCTTTTTGACTCATAATGGGCTCCACTCCAAGCTTCAACCATCATGCTGCCTGGTTAAAAACCCTTATTCAACTCACAGGAAATGTGCAAATTCCTTTAAGGAGTTGTGGGAAAAGGAGGCACAACCCTGCCTACTGTGGCCTAGAGGGCATGAGTCTCCTACGGGATGCGTGAGGGCAGAAAAACCAGAGTCTGACATTTCCTTGTCCCTGGACTCCCTCTGGCAGTAGCTAAAGTCGGTGTCAGTAGCTGGCTGAGGGTAAAGGAGTGGGAGCTGGTTTTGTTGATCTGATGATAACGAGAAAGCCTTCCCAAATCTTTTCTCTTGTATTTCCACTATAAAAAAAAAAATTCAAGGAAGAAAAGATAGTTGGAAAAATTCTTTTTGGAAAGTGAGGTGATTTGGTACAGCAAAGGATCCAGCTGCACACGTGCTTGTCCTTCCTAGTGTGTTTGGCTGAATTATAAATACCTGTTGGGGAACCTCTCATCATAAACTTGCACTCTGGGTACCATGGCTTCCATTTGCTCCGGTCTCTCACTTCTTTTTGGCTGTGCCTGCAGACATTGGTCAGCTATTCATTAGGTTTGCGGGGGACAAGAAGCCAGAGTGGGCAGTATGTGTGTGTAGATAAACACAAAATTCAAATCCTATTGCTAGCACTAAAGTTTGAAGGGATGAGAAACTGGCTCCATGCCCTGTCATGACTGGTATAGTTGATCTGTTGATGCATAAACTTTTGTTGGAGGAAAATAAGTCCTCTGACAATAACTCTGAACGTTAATTTTAAGTGCTCCTTCATAGACTTATTTAACTTCTCCAAATACCATGCTTCAAATTAATGACCCATTTGTTTGAACAGAAGGGATACAAAAATATCAGCATAATATTCCAACTCTTGGCTCCTAGACAGGGTTCCTGGTTACCTAAGTTATTCCTGGGAAGGGGGAAGGGTACAAACAGAAGTCACCATTCCTGTCCTCCCCCAACAGAGAAACTTAAGTACTGAGCAGGGACAACACTTTCTAAAACATAGAAGAACCAGTGGTTAAGTGGTGCGCAGGGATCAGGGGAACACAGGGAGTTTTCGGGGCAGTGCAACTATCATGCAGTGTTATAAAGGCAGATAGGTTGTCGTTATAGATTTGCCCAATCTCGTACAATGTTCAACAGTAAGGATGAATCTTACTGTAAATTAAGGACTTTGAGTGATGAAGTTGTAGCACTGTAACTACACAGTCTTAACAAATGTACCTCTCCAGTGGGGAATGTTGGTAATGGGAAAGGCTGTACCTGTGTTGGGGCAGGGGATATACGAGAAATCCCTGTATCTTCCGCTCAGTTTTGCTTTGAACCTAATGTTAGCCTATCAAACATTTTTAACATGGTGAGGGATCATCGCTGACAAAGTTTCGATAGGTTTATGTTATAATGGCTTTGAAGGGTATTTCTTGTTTTGTTGAGGGTCAAAGTTTCTGAATCTATCCTCCTTGCCATCCAGAAATGAATGAGTTTATGCTGTGAGCCAAAGCTACCAGTTCAGCAGCAATCCTTGACAAAACTATCCCTCGTTGTTTTGTTCCACAAATGGGAGTAAGTTCAAATTACTGCTCAGGCTCTTTGAAAGGATATGGATATAGGAGGAAAGGCCAGTTCTTGTCCCTATGGAGCTAGAGTCTTGGGAGGAGGAAAATAAGTTAACAAATAACTGAATACAGAAGGATCGGGGCTACTATGGCAGTTAGTAAGGGAGGGAAATCCAAACTAGTCCTGTGTGCGGAAGGGTCAGGGAATACTCTCAGGAGTAATATGTGTCTGATAAGGCAGAAAAATCAGGAATTAAGTGGGGAGTCAGAAATTAACATAGGTAGGAGGTATTTTCAGGAGGACAGTGTGTTCAGTCCTTCTGTTATTGGTAGTGCAGAAGTGCAGTTTCCCACTGACTAAAGCAGCTAACTCTGATCACTGTCTTTGCCTACATTCTCTGACATAGGGATGGTTGGTGGTTAACATGGAACAGGTACCCAGGGAAGCAGGCACACAGAAGGAGAGGGGGTCATTTTGATTTTGGATGAAATTTCATGCAAAGATATTATCAGTTGTTTCTATGACTGTTTTTGACAACTGGCAACAATTCCACAATAAAAAAAGTATATACATTTATGTGGTCAAAAATTTTAAAACAGCCAGAGAGCAATATAGTCAATGAATTTTCATTGCTTTCTTAACCACATCTTGAAAATTATCCCAGATCAATAGGTCAAACAGTCACCCATGTTTTTGAACACTTTGTAATGTTCTATTCTGTGAATGTTACTGGTAAAACAGAAGTTTTTTCATTCTATGAATACTCCTGTAGCAATAGCCATTCTTGCGCGTTGAATTTCTAAAGGTAAATCACTAGATCAAATGCTATGCACATTGTAATTTTGTTAGATATTGACAAGTTTTCTCCCATACAAGTGATGTCAATTCATACTCTCATCAGTAATATCTGAGTGCCTGTTTTCTCAAAGGTGGTATAATTTTTGAATCTTTACTAGTCTGATAGCAGAAACGTGACACTCATGTAATATTTAAGCTCGTGTACCTGATTTATCTCACTTAAAATTATGATCTTAAGGTGCATCCATTTCTACCATTTTAAAAGAACTCTGTGCACACAAAAATTTTGACTCAGTTTCTATTAATTTTAAAAAAGTTCTTTACATAGACATATATGATATATGGAAAATTATTTTCTTATACTTTTCTTAGTGTTAGTCCGCATACTTTTGAGGTCTAAGCTTAGTTTAGTGAAATGAGGTCTTCAGCACTGGTTCAAGAGTACAGAGAATTCAGAGCTGCTTCCTAAGCAAGGACATGCTTAGGTTTCAAATACACCCGCCCTTCCACTCAGAGGAGAAAATGGTTTATTTTCATCACTAAATATCATTACCTTTACTCATCTACAGCGTTTCCAATGCCATTGAATGAGCAGCAATGGGGTCCCTTACTCTCCATACCCACTCTTTGGGAAAAAATCTCGATGCACCTCCTTCCTGCTTCCCTGAAGAGCTGTTGGAAGGCGGTCCTCCAAGGAGAGGAGGTGTAAGGAGACTGCTTCCCGTTCACTTCTTCATCACTGTGTGCTAAATCCTGTCTAGGGGTCACTGGACAGCCTCAGGGCCGCATACTGAGACCATGGAATCTGTGAAAGAAAAATTCTATTTCCTAGTTTGTTTCTTCCTTTTAGAGAAGGAAAGTATGAATGCTACCACCCCGTTTCCTTCTCCTTAAATACCTTTTATCATTGTTTTGCTACTTTTGATGAATTTATGTTTGGTGGGATGATCTGGCTAATTAGTAACCAGTCAATTTTAAAAATCACCTAAGACTGTAGGAGCAGAGTATAAACTGCCCAATGCAATGAGAGCAACAAAGGAAGAGTGTACTAGGATTTATAATTCGAAATGGCATTGGCGTAGGGAGCTGTCCTCTCTCTCTGCTCCTCTCACCCTGCAGTTCTAGAGAGGAATTCTCATGTATTACCTTTCCTACAAAACAAGATCAGCCCCTAGGTAATTTGACTTAAGAGGTCTCTGAGGTAGGATTATGTAATTTCTTCACCCTGCCACTTGATGGATCTTGTTGACAACAAGGACCATAATCCCACAGCTTTACGTGCTCAGGTTTCTACATGCTTCTGGGAAGATATTTGGTACTTAATAAATGTTTATGGATGGGAAGAAGGAATTAAGTTTGTTTCAACAATCCAGGAATGTATTCAATGTTTCGTAATTTATTTGTAATATTAAACTGCATTTAACTCCACAACTGGAAAGCTTATAAATTTCTCTTTAAAAAAAGCCCTAACTATGCCATGAAATGAGCATTAAAGTATTTGGAAAATAAAGGCAGGTCCAACAACTATGCCACGTATTTTATCTCCCCCATTTTACATCTTTCTTATCTTTTCAGCATTCATCTCTGTAGAAAGAACGGAATCACCCATCAACTGAGGAATGGATAAAATGATGTGGGGTTTTTGTACAATGGAGTATTACTCAGTTATAAAGAAGATAAACTTGAGGCTTTTATAGGTAAATGGATGGAACTAGATACCATAATTATAAATAAAATAAATTGGACTCACATGTATAAACTTCATATTGTCTCTCTATAAGAACCTGACAGAGTACATAAAACCTAAAATGTACAATAGATATAATGAAAAGGAAAGAAATTGCTCAAAGGAAGGAACAACTTGGATGAGGGAAAGGAGAAAAAGAAAAAAGAAAGAGAGAAAGAGAGAAAGAAAGAAAAACGAGGAAAATATATACGTATGTATATATAGAGAAGGGTAGCTGGGATAACTGTACTGCTGAAGCCTCGTGGTTTATTGAAAGGAACGGTTAATGCCTATTTTGTCTTTTTGATCAGTTTGGCGCACTTATATCTGGTAATGTGAACAACTAATTTGAAGAGAACAATATGCAGTATAACAACCGCTGGCGAACTCCAATCATCTTGTCTAATGAAACTCTGTAAAGGTCTCTAACGCTTTTTAATTATTAGTTTTTAATTCCTTTTAATGGTTTGATCAATCTTGTATTCTTACATCTGGTAATCTGAGCAACTTCGATGAAGATAAAAATGCGTACTATAACAATCACAGTTAATTCCTATCATTTTGTTGTTGAACCCTGTAGCATTTTTATTGTTTTTGCTCTGTTTTGTTTTTGTTTATGCTGTTGGTATTTTGCCATTGTTCTTTTTTATTATTCTCTTTAAAATAAAACAAAAAGAAAAGCTTAGGAAAGAGTTGGGGTTTCAGTTAGTCCAAAACATAGGCAAAGCAACTTTAAAGGCTTACTTTACTGGCGCTCTGACACACTGTATGCCAGCTCTAATGAACAATGGACAGGTTCTTGTTTCTGAGAGTAGAAGAAAAGGGCATCACTTTTTAGTGGGGGTTGAAATGACATCTAAAATATTTGTAGAATTTGCCAATTTGTGATTAATTATGGATTTGGAAAGGGCTTCTCTGGATACATCTTAGGAATGCACTGTCTAAAACAAACTTGGGAAATGAGTTGGACTGATTGCCATGAGATATGGTAATCATCTCCTCTCATAACACAAAGAAAGAGAACTACGTGGCCATTTCAATAGGAAACAGATTTTAAAATGGAAAGGACCAAGAGCAAGGTATTAAACTTGTTAGGTTCTACACATTAGTTCTAGTTTGTTCATTTGATTTTAAAGTCAAAAATTCCCATTTGAAAAATAGAGTAATTCTGTGTCAGAGACTGATTAATGCTCATTTCAGCCAAGAAGCCAGGCGGCGCTCAAGAAAGTACAGGTACTGGTGAAAGCACTAGTTGACACTGCCTCATCTCAGACTCTCTCAGGAGTCTGTCTGGGGTGGGGGAATCTAGGGAGAAAAATGTTGGATGCACAGGCCAGGTGGTGAGGACTTCTGGTTTACCGTTGTCCATGTAGCCAACAGGGGGCTGATGTGGACCAAAAAAGTTAGGACACACTAATGAAGAACAGAGGTGATTAATTAATCAGAGCACCTTGGTCAAGAATTTAAGAGGTTCTGAACTCAAGAATTTCTCATTAGATGGCATATGTAATGGCTTCCCGGTGACTGTCATAACTGAAAACTAGGTAAACTTGCAAGAGCAGAGTATAAATGACCCAGGACCCTGACATTACGATGAATTTAAAAGAGGAGGGTGTGCTCTGAGGAGCTGTCACTAAGGAGAAAAGCAACGCAGTCAAGGAGTGGGAGAGAAATCCTTCAGACAGATGCATGACCTGTGAGCACGAACCCTTTCTCTGCACAATCTTCTACTGCACAGCGCGCAGATTCTGAGAGCTGCTGCTCTGAGTCTGGTTGAGCCGGCAGCTCACACTTCATATTGTACATGTCATTATCAATTTGGTAAAGCAGGCAGTGACTGTAGCCACCATTCCGGGAGCCTCGTAAAGTGAAACTGCATTATCATTTCAGTGGTGTTAAGAGAAGCTGAAGGTTTCAACAAAATGAAACCCTGTAACTATAGATATGAAACTCCATCTTCCCTGAAAGCAGCTTTATAGCATATAAAACCAACCTTCCTTTCTGCAATTAAACCAGACAAGATAGATGTGTCTCATTCCTTGATGTAATGGCCTTGAGGCATCTTAATGGAAACACTCTAATAAAAGTTTATCTCAAGCACTGACCAGTGCTTCAGCACTGGCTGCCATGAGAAGGGTGAACAACAGCCCCATGCATTTGGGCTTATCGCAGAAGAAGCTTCAGTGTCAAAACTTGGCAATGAAGAAATCAGGAGGAGACGGGAGAATGGTGAGGAGGAGAAAAACACAATTACATCTGTACTGAGCCCCTCACTGCACAATTTCAGAGAAGCAATCTCTGATCTCTCCGTCAAAAGGTCTTCTGAAGACCTTCTGAAACCTCTGTCAAGCCATCTATAGTGGCTGGAAGATGAATAGACTGGCCCCGATCTCTCTCTTCTCTGAAAGCTGTGTGAAAGAGAAAAGGGCATTGCTGTACTTTTGACACTGAAACTAGGCTCTTTAAAAATAAAAATCCCCTTTTAATCTCTAAAAGAAAGGAAAAGGAAAGAAAATCTGTGAGCTGCCATAAAGAAAATTTTAAGACATGTTGAGAGAGAAAGTCCTCCTAGGAAATGCACCCACTTGCCATCTCTCAGCACTAATACGGTAGCTTCAGCACAGAGGAAAACTCCAACTGCATTTTCTCCACCACCTTTTCCATCTCCACAGAAATCATGACATTTCCAAACTTTGCCTCCAAAAATGCCTGTATTCCAGAAGCTTCCGGCCTGTTCACACACATATATTGCATTCTCCGATCTGTCACCTCAGCAGGGTACCCGGGACTGACTGATCCTCATTTCAATTAGAGCAGTCAGGGATGAGCTGGTGCCCCAGGTAGAGAAACAACCAACAATCGAGTCGCCTTAATTTCACAGGCAGTTATGAAGTTTGGGCGATGCTGGGTGATTGCTTTCATGTCCAACACACTTGCCTGACATCTTTAGCTTTACTTACTGGAAGAAAGAGCACGCATACCATACATGGAAGCAACAGCAGCCCTGAACTCATCCTCTTTGCTTGGAAATACTATCACGTGTTAGTGTTGTGGTCTGACTAAAGTGCCGGGACCACCGTCTCTGTTTGAATGACATCATCAGTATTGTACTTTAGAAATTCACCTAGTTGTGCATCGAGGGCATGGACTTCTGTATATGTCCCTATTTGAGTAAGTCTCAGCGTGAGTCTGTCTCGCAGACCCCTAGCTAGGCAACCTTGGGCAAGCGCTACATCTCCTTAAAGCCCCAGTTTTTCATCTGTAACACGTCAGCTGCCCCATGAGAGTGCTGGGAGGAGAAATTCTAATAATGACTGTCAGGAGTGATGCTCGCTCTCTGGTGCTTCTTAGATGGTAGATGTAATTATGCAGCATAGAAATATTACTTAGTCTCTTGGGCCAGGGAGGTATGAACTAGGCGAGGCAGATTAGCCTGAAGTATTCACTGTGTTGTCATTTTCATTTCGTTTGCTCCACTTTCTGGCAATGAAAGGACATTAGTGAGGCTTTTGAGAAAGAAACAGACCCCTCTTTTTTTTTTTTTGTATTCAACTGGTGCCCTTTGTTTGGCCATGCACACGCTGCCACAGTGAATAATGAAAATTCTCTCACGTTTTCACTCCACTTCTGTCTCTTGGCAGCCATGACCAAAATCGCCCTGCAGCTGTCATTTACAACAGGGATCCCCAGCCAGTCACTTGGAGCCACCCTGCTGTGCGGGGCAGCTGCTCAAGAATATTTCAAGCAGGAAAGCGACAGAGCCAGTTGCTCTCAGGAGTCCCTCAATAAGGTCAGGGCTTTAGAAACCCCCAAGCCTTGCTCCCCAAAAGGACATGGTCTACTGTTTCCAACTCACACAGGCAAAGAACCGTATGAGCTTCCTAGGCTCTCGCTCATTACAGTAGTGAGAAGAATAAAAGAAAAGGTCCAAGAACCTTCCAGTGCTCAGAGACCTAGAAAATTAGGAGGAAACCCCGGATCCTAGGGCTGGTCCAAGGAGAAGTGAGCCTGATAGGAAAAGCCTTTCAACTTTCTCACAGGCATTCAGATATTTTAAATATGATTATGTCCAAAATGGTATGCACAGCTTGAACTTTTATACTTGAGTTTTTTGAATATTTAGCACATATTCTTCTTTTAAAATGCTCCAAATTCCATAGCTTGGTTGGGATCTAGGATCCTGGGCTTATTCAGAAACCATTTGCCGTTGCTTGTTTGAAGAATGCTAGTTTCTTGGGCTGTAAACAAATGTTACACAAGAGATACATCTAAACTTACCTGGGTAAAAATAAAAGGAAATATGATGTGCTAACTTCAGATGCCAGAAATTTTTATATGTTGGTTTATACTGTGTATGAGTTATGATAGTAACTGACTGTGCCAACTTGAGTAAGAAACGCCCAACTAAATTGGACCAGTGTAGTTCCGAGTGTGGCCGAGGGGACTCACTGACGATGGAAGACCCGCCCCAGGGCGGCTTGCTGTCTGAATGGTAACAGGGGAAGTGAAACAGCAAGGGTCCTTTGCTTTTCTTCAGAGGACCTCCAGTCTCCACCTTCACCTTCACGTTGGACAGCGTCGTCTGGCTCCCAGCACAAACGCTTCAGCCTCCTGTTAGGGACTCACACGGGATGCTACAATGAGCTTCAGACCTTGAGCTGGACCCTTCGGATGTCCAGCCACAGAGTCCTTCTGCCCTCTTCCACACCTGACTCTGCGGGCGGTCCCTGTAAGCCAATCTCAATTCTTATATATTTGCATATCTTTTGTTAGATCTGTTTCTCTAGTCAGCACTAACTGACACAACAGAGAATGTTTAAATTTTAAAAATTTATTACAGTAACAGGCACACTACAATCAATCCACCAAAACCGCTCCCCCTCACTTCAAACACTCTTATTCCTGCCTTCTTCCTCTCGCTGACGCAGCTCAGAACGTCCTCTCGTGAGTGTCTTTAGCTGCGCTTTCGTGGCTGCCTTAATGTCCTAAGCTGGTTACACAGGACCATAATGTTTTCACTGGCCTGCCTTTCTGTTGCATGGTACTGTATTTTTTATCATAGCTCATGGAGATACTCCTGAAATATATTCAACATCTCCAGCCACTAGGCAAATGCAAATATCCATGTTCATAACAGCACAACTCATAACAGCTAATCTTGGAAGTTGTCTATATACCCACCGATGGATGAATGGACAAAGGCAATGTGGCATGCTATACACAATGGAGTGCTGTGCTGCTATAAAGAAGGATAAACTCCCATCATCTGCAGGAAAACGAATGCACCTTAAGATCACAACGCTAAGTGAGCGATATCAAATACACAAGCCTAAACATTGCATGGTTTCCCTTACATAAGAGAAAAGCCAAAGTATAAATAAATGAAAGAATAAAATAAAAAATAGATAATAGATAACAGGGAAATAGACCTTCTGTGAAGGTGAAGGGAGCCGAGAGGTGGAAGGGAAGAAGGGGTAACATTTAATTCAGCTGTGTGGTGAACGCCTGCAAACTCCGCGCGATGAATGCAATCACGATGTACCGCAAACACGTGCTAACAAAAACCTTTAAAGTATAAAATACTCCATCAAAAAAGCAAGTGGCATGAGTGATGGGTAGGTGTGTTTGAAGCTGGGAGAAGTATTTGGAGGGTGACTAGGGGCAATGTGTCTTTTACTACACTAAACACATTTTCATTTAAACACTGCGTATTTGGATCACCTCTTGTACAGCATTTTCCGAATGTCTTTAACCATAGAATGTGTATGTATGATTCTGAGTGGAGCCACTGCAGAAACACGCTTTCCCGCCAGCGCACTTCAGGAACTGCGGCCCCAGACTGCAGGCAGCTGCAGGACAGGGACATCACATGCCTCTGTTATTCCTACTCCCCAGCACAGTGTCTGGCATGGAGCAGGTATTTGGCAATCTTTGTTGAATGAATTAATAAATGCTAAGGTGATTCCTCAGATTTACTGATAAGTACTTATCCAGCCTGGAGAAAATCGTCTCTGCTCAGGCTGAAGGACTGGACGCTAAAATGTCCCAACTGATGCAGAGCTTCATCAGTCCTTTTAAAATTTAGGATAATTCAAACAAGGCACATATATCAGAGTGATATGATGTTTTTAGATCTTCTGGGAAAATACCCAGAAGAGGAATAGCTGGTTTAAATGGGACCTCTAGACCTAATTTGCGGAGAAATCTCCAAACGGCTCTCCATAATGGTTGCACCAGTCTGCATTCCCACCAGCAGTGTAATAGAGTCCCTATTTCTCCACAGCCTCGCCAGCATCTGTTATTGGATCACTTTTTCACACTGGCCAGTCTTACTGGGGTGAGATGAAATCTCGATGTTGTTTTTATTTGCATTTCTCGAATGACTAAGGATGTGGAACATTTTCTCATGTATTTATTTGCCATTTGTATTTCTTTGTCTGAGAATTGTGTATTCATCTCAGATGCCCATTTCTGGATTGGGTCTTTGAATTTGGACAGATACATGTT